>PVIC010041236.1:0-16236 GCA_004025085.1 Thryonomys swinderianus
GTACCTACCGCCCCCTAGAGGAACTTTCCTGCTTCCACGGGCACAGTGGCTGATTTATAGAGGCATTTTGAGAGCTATAACAAATGAATTGCAAGAACAAACAGTCATTGGTAAAATCTCAACCCATCAGACATTTAAATAATTTCTGTCCAAAGCACACTTTACATGAGAAATTTGAGTAGCAGTTATTTAGCGGTCCAAAACAAACCATGGCTATAAAACTCTGCTATACTCAATTATATTCAATTCTCTTGCTGTTTTAAAATAATTCCTGTCCATGTTTTTAAGCAACGAGGTTAGTTAAGGAGCTTTGCGTAGTTTCTCGGTGTAACAATCGTTCCCGCCTTGTCAGCTCCGCCGGTGCCTTGTGCGCCCGGCCCTCTGGGCAGCTCACGGCGGCTCAGCGCGAGCGCCGCGTCCCACCTCTCGCTCCGCCTTCTGCCATCGTGAACTGAAGGCTGCGGCCAGCCAGGCCCTCGGGCCTCCCGTTCCTGCCTTGGGACCAGTCAGGTGTGGACTGAGCTCCCCCAGAGCGGCCTGTTAAATTAAACCTTCCATCCTTTGATGGGCGTGCCGCAGCCGGAGAGCTCAGGCGCCGGGGACGTGCCAGTCCTCTCGCGGGATGGGCACAGAGGTGAGAGCCCGAACAAGCTGTCGTCAGGCGGCCGGGCCTGCCCGCTGTCCTTCCACGTGCACCCTGGGGCGTGTGCCCCCGGGTCTGGCGTGGCTGGTGCAGCTGCCCCACCGAGTTCCCAGCTGGCTGTGGCGCTGACCACGCGTGGCAGAGTCAGTCACTGGTGGTGAGATTTGTTCGGTGTGACATTTCCGGTTCTGAGAATTTCCAAATGACGCTTCCCAACGTCCCTCGGTACCAGTTATGTCACCAGGAGAGTCCAAGACCACTTTGTTCACGAGGGTCGGGTCTTTAATGACTTCTGTACTGTCTTGTCACTCATTCAGCAGGAGGCAGTGGGCTTATAATAATGGTGACACACTGCGTGTAGGGAGATACGTCACAGCCTCACAACAGCCAGGTGGGAGAGAGCGGCCCCTTACGAAGGACGATCACGTACACGCACAAGGTCTGACGCGACACCTTCCTAACCATCAGATAACACAAGGAGTCACCGTGGGTCGAGTGACTTTCTAAGTCACAAACACTGTGCTGGACATCTCGCCTATTTCACTTGTTAATTAACTTCACTTAATTGTTGTGATTACACTGGGAAAGTACAGCAGGATCACCTTGAGATGTTACATTTGGATGTGCCAAGGTAAAGCAGTTACGTCATTTCCTCATGACGAGTCTGCCCTTCTGTACAGAACTCTACTAAGCGATGAGATGGCTCAGAAGGCACTGAGCGGGTTCCCGTCCAGGAAAGTTGCCTCAGCTGAACCTCCAGAGGGACTTTCCTTAGGAACTCAGATCTCTCTTTGGGATCTCCTCCTCCTCCTCCCCACTTCGGAGGCCGGTCAGGAAGCGAGGCAGCCATGCACCCCGGTGACAGCCCAAGCAGCAGGGGGGCTTGGGACAGGGCTCCAGGGCACCGAAGTCAAGTCTGCAGTCCAGCCCGTCTAGCCAGAGCTGTTACTCCTCTGCGGAGTCCCGGCCATTCTTAAGCAGGCGCCTGTCTTTGTCCTGCTGTTGCTTCACGCCACCCGGGCTGCATTTGTCTGACACGAGATTTTGGACTAAAGATCTCCATGTGCTGCCGCACTTCAGCCGTTCTCCAAGGAGTGTTTCTCTTTCTGTTTTTTTTTTTTTTTAATTTTTTTAGCATGTGAGTTCAAACTCAGGGCCTTGTACATGATGTACCATGGAGCTACCCCAATCCCTCTCTGAGGATACTCAGAGGGGCCGGAGGCATCAGCTACTGTGGCTGTTTGTGTCCTTCCTGGGCACCGATACACAGGCAGGCGGCACCGACCGTACCCAGGCGTCAGAAAGTCCTGGCAAATCGCACTGTGCTTTGCTGCTGTTTTTTCTTTGCCACAGCTGCTGTGTTTCGAGGCCTCTGCAGGTGGCTGTTCTGAGAGCTGGCTTCTTTCCAAAATTCTGAGGGTACGTTGGCCTCAAATTCCAGCTTTCTTCCTCACTTGCAACAGACCTGTTTAACTCCCTGCTCCGTGAATGCTGCTCACCCAGGGGAGGCGAACACATCTTTCTGAGGGCTCCGGGAGAGAGAGTTTATCTCAAGATGCCAATGGAGTCTTTATTCTCCGGGGTCTGTGCCGGTCTCTTATGATAACACATCCTAATAAACGGTCACAGCCCCCTCCCCACTCCTCTGTGGCACTCAGAAATGATTTTGTTGTTCTTTTCAACAAAAGGAAGGGTCAATTTTATGAGACGACAAAAGGTTACAGAAGTTAAACAGTCTCTAGAGAACGTAGCCAATGAACAGTCGGGTAGAGTCTCAGTACGAGATTCCAAGGGGGAAGGTTTCTTTGAAAAACTAATAATTTTAGAAAGTCTAAAGGTTTCACTCTCCTCCTTTTGATTTATAGTGTGTTTCCATCTGTATATATTCTATATTTAGTTGATCAAATGATTAACTTTCAAACCCAAGGATCTTGATTAAGGCACTAATCACCATGTAGCAAATGAGTTTAAGCCTTTAGATACAAGTATGTTAGTTTTGTGTTGTCTCTTCTTCAACCGATTGCTGCCTCTGCAAGAAGAAAACAACACCTTAGGTGTGAAATATTAGCACAAAATATCACAGCATCTTGGAAAAATGTTATTTTCTACCCAAAGTGTTTCACCCAACAGTTTTACTATTTAAAGAGCCCTGGCTTCATCGGTGGTGAATGGTCTTTGCACTTCAGTTTCAGACTTTCAAAAGAGTCAGGCTTCCTGCAGCATTCTGCTGGGTAATAGAAACCTGCATGTAGCTAATGCGTGCGGTTGACAAAGAGAAACAGACATCTCTGGGGAAGAAGTTCTCTCATGCTAGACAGTATCCATCGTGGAAATTTTGCTTTAGAAACGACAGCTTAGATCTTTACCCAATTTAAAGAAAAAATTGATGTACTTGAATTATAGAATAATTCTATGAGTGGAAGTAGGACCCTTCATTAAATCAAATTCACTGCAAGTGTTAGAAACGCTATTAATATTCTGAAAACCACAACAATTTTGATATCTTGGAAATCTGTTTATAACTTCATATCTATTAGAAAAATTATTTTATGCTTAAAATAGAAGGAAAATGAAAGTTTGGCATGGGTTACACGGGGTGGGGGGGGTCCTCAGAGGAGATTAGGCACCGGGAAGGGATTCGCGCTGCTGTCTCGGCCTGGGGTGGGGGCGGGGCACGAGGACGCCCCCCCTGTCCTCTTCCTCTCTCACGCGTGTCCTTCCCTCCTCCGGCCTCCGGCCCCTCGGAGAGCGCGAGGCCCCTCTCCAGACCCCCGCCGCCGGGGCTGGACCCCTGGCTCCAGAAACGCGCACCACACGACGTCTCCCCAATGGAGCGGTGACCCCAG
Organism: Thryonomys swinderianus; assembly: GCA_004025085.1. Classification (NCBI taxonomy): domain Eukaryota; kingdom Metazoa; phylum Chordata; class Mammalia; order Rodentia; family Thryonomyidae; genus Thryonomys; species Thryonomys swinderianus. The sequence continues at coordinate 3,490 of PVIC010041236.1, forward strand.
TGCTGTGACTCGCCTTTCTCTTTCATTTTTACCTACTCCCTGCTCTGCTCGCTCTATCTCTGCCTCTCGTTTTCCTTCTCTTCTCCTCCTTGTTTTTTTTCCTCTTTTTTCTGGGCACTCATGCTCACGCCCCAGGGCCTTGCACACGTCAGGAAAGCGTTTCACTAGTGAGTCACACCCACAGTCCAGTTTCTTTAGAATTACTGCCTGTGACATTGTTTTAAGAACACAGAACAGACCACCGGAGAGGTTATCCCAAAAGATGTGTTAAATGAAGTTATGGAATTCAATTAGGGAACTTTAAAAAATTTTCAGGCTTCTTAGGATCATGCGTTTCAGTTGCGGAGAAACATGTCAGTGAGATCTGAACACAAGACTTCTTTTTTTTTTTTTTTTTTTTTTGCTTTTTGAGACAGGGTCTCGCTTTGTAGTTCAGGCTGGCCCTGAGCTCACTATGGTGCCCAGGCAGGCCTCGAACTCAGAAATCCTCCTGTCTCTGCCTCCCGAGTGCTGGGATGACAGGCATGAGCCACCACGCCCGGCATTGTGGTATGCGGTGTTGATTGCTGGTGGGCGCGAGTCTCCACGCCCAGCATTGTATGTGGTTTCCGGGGATTGAACTCAGGACCTTGCGCTTGTGAGGCAGGCGCCGGAACCACTGAGCTAACCCTCCGGCCAAGACTTCTTTTTCTTGAATGTGGTTGTTTGGACAAAATACTTTAGAAGCCTTTTTCCCCGCCAGCTTTTTAAAAGGAGGTGGTTTAAGAATTCCTTAGGAAGTCGTTCTTCAACTTCTGTTTCAAGGGGGTTCCCAAGTCGCCCTGACATTTTCTTTCCAGTAAGACCGATTGCACTTGAACTCGCTCGATGCTGTCGGTTCGCAGGAGCCCTTGTCTTTTAAAGCACTAAGTACGGTCTTTAAGCAACCTGCGCGGAAGAGCAAATGTAACTGTGCTCACTTCACAGATTCCAAATCTACTGAGTCCAACCTCTCTGCAGGTGGCTGGAGACAGGCCGAGGCTCAGGTCTGCCTTCCCGGTGGCGTCTCCGCTCGGTGGCGTCTGACTGGGGCTTCTTGCTCAAAACGTCTGCGCAGGGAGAGGCAGCGTCCTGCTGTTCTGCTGGAACAGCGGGAAACGGCAGAAAGAAACCCGGGAGGATCGATCGGGACTGCGGACGGACCCGGGAAGATGAGCAGTGTTTCCGATCAGCTCTGCGCGCGCTTCCCCGGGCCCTGGCGAGTTCCGTGCGCACCAGGCCCGCTCCTGAGCCCCAGATGGGAAGGGTCTCCTCCGACCCGGGAGGTGCCTCCGGGCGCGGTCACGGGTCGGCCCCGCACTCCGGACCGCAGTGTCTGTCTGCGGGAACGTCCACGCCGCTGCAGGCGGACGGCTGGAAGTGCAGGGGCCTGAGGGGGGAATTTCCTCCAGAGGGGGCTGCGCCGGGCCCAGCAGTAGGTTCTCCCCTAGGTCTTTCCTCTGTCAAAGGCAGAACCACAAAATGGCTCACAGAAGGGGTTCATTCTAATATTTAGTCATTTTCAATGAGGGGTTTTTCAAAAAGCACCACAAACTAGATTGTCATGGATTATTTGACCTATAATTCTGGAAAACTTTGTAATAGCATTTTACCTTTGTTTGTTTGTTTGTTAAACACAGGTCATGACTGTATAAACCCGAGCTTCTCTTACCTTTTATGAATTAAATCATATTAACGCATTAGCTACTTTAGAACTTAAAGGAAATTTTAGTTTCCTATTTTGCTTGCCGTCAGAGGCTCTCAGGCCCTGAGTACGTTAGGTGGTGTGCTGGTTCACGCTGCGGAAAGGAAGGCGCCTCGTCGGCTGCTTCTGAAGAAGGGAAAGTGCTTGTCCGTGTGCGGGGTCTGGCCGTGTGAGCGCAGGTGTGGAGATGAAAGGCGCCTTCCAGCCTGCAGACCGCCGACGCCCCGCGTCCGCTCGTGAGGGGTGCCCAAGGGGGCGGCCCCCGGGCTTTTTCTGTGCACGCTGATCCCTCTCATGACAACTTTGTGCTGATAGCTCAATCGTCTCCCACGACCCTGTCTCCAAACACCTCCACGGTACACTTTGACATGTGAATTTCTGAGGTTATAAATTCAGTCTGTAGCACTTACTCATGAGATATGCTTGGCCCTGATCCTCACTTAACAGAAGCCACTTTGAATGATTTTGCAAGTAGAAATCTCCATCATTTCCTAAAATTTACTAGCTATTTAAAAAAAAAATGTGTCAGTCATACACTCCCAACAAAGGTCATCTGTTAGGAACTTGAAAACATATGTAGCACACAACTTCAAATATTTGCGTTTCCCATAAAATACTATTCAATTACGGATGATCCTTTTATAAGCAGATACTATATTTGCAAATCTGCACACACCAGCCATAATTTATTTGTGATCCAAAGGCCAGTATTTGTGATGCTTCTGTGGCCGTCTATGGACATTCCCAGGGCAGCAGAAAATGTGCATTTTCTAATATCCACCTTCCCAGCTGAGGTGGCAGACGCGGCTGAGCTGTCGTGCCGCGTTTCTGTTAGAGTTGTCCGAGAGGTTCTGCGGGGAGATCGGCCCCGAGCCCCGTAGATAACACAACCTGCGGATGTCTAAGTTGTTCATCTAAAGGGATACGCCATGTGCGCCTCAGCTCCCGCGGCCTCCCGTGGACATTTTTAAAAATTGAATTCCTTATTGGTACAATTGATATACATCTCACAATCACACGTAACAGTGGGGAATTTGTACCAATATATGACACAGTCAATTCTCATTTTTACCCACATCCCCGCCCACCCACACCTCCCCACCCCCTATGTACATGCTCTTCTATTTTCTTTCAGAATCATATCTATTCCTTCCCCTCGTTACACCCCCACACCAAATTTCCTTTGGAAACTTCCCATTCTACAAAGACCGTCATACTTTCTAGAGCTCATTTGCATCTACAGGTCTCATATCCACGAGAAGATCCGGTATCTCCCGGGCACTTTTATTTGCCTCAGTCCTTAGCTGTTTCTCACCAGTATCACGACGTCTCCCTTCTGCGTGTGAGCCGGTCCTCGCACGTGTAACTCACCTTTATCCGCTTGTCGCGCTGCCTCCCCTCCCCCCTCCTGGGCTCCCTGCCCATCTCATGCTGCGCTTTGTTCATATTTTGGATTTCTCCTATGAAAGAAACTACGCCGTATTTAAACTTCCGTGTATGATTTATTTCTCTTGAAGCTATGATCTCAAGGTGCATCCATTTTCCTACAAATGACTCAGGTTCACCTTCTTTAGATCATCGCTAGGTTACTCATAATATCCAGGACAAAGAAAAAACTATATAAATGTGTGCAATGCTCCAGCGTTTAGGGAACAATGACAAGCATGAAGCCTGTTCACATGCAGTGCAAACTGGAGTCATTTTACAGATCGGAATCCATTGTTGGCCGAATCTGGATGCAGAATGCACAGGCACAGACGCCCGCGGCTCACTCTGCTGTCTAGGGTCTGTTTACTCCCACGTCATTATTACTATTATTATTGCATTTTTGCTTCATGCCGGTGATTTTGTGGCTTCGAATGGCTCCCAAGTGCCGTCCCTCAGTGTGACCGGCGTCTGGTGTCCGGGAGTACGTGCAGCCGTGTCGACTCTTACAGAGAAACTGTCCTACTTAAGCTTCGTTCGGACAGGAGTTATGGCGACTGTGCCGGCACAATGGGTTTTGCAGCAGCGAACCGAAGTGTGCATTAAACAGGGTCTTTAAACGGAAGCGCACAGAGAGAGGACCCTGTAGTTACCAGCCAGCGCAGCTCCGCCAGAGCGTGTGAGAGCGTGACCATCACCCTGTACTTCCCTGGGCGATGGTTCGTACAGATCCTGTTGTGGAAAAGGGGAGGAAAATAAAGCAAAAACAGGACTGTGAGTAAAATTTTTGATTGTTTTTAAAATTTAAATACAAGGCCGTACACTTATTTTAATATGATCTGCCAATCCTTTACATATTTTGATATAAACTGTATAAATTTTCAGATAACTCAGTATTTCATAATTGTAACTTCATTTCTTTTTCAAAAGAATAACTTAGAAATGCAGGCTTTTATGTTTCCTTTTTCCATGAAATTGTATTTTGATTTACTTATTAAAATATTTATTCTACATATCCATACATTTCAGTCTCAGAAATTTTGTTTTTGGGAATGTATGGATTTTTCCCTGAGTACTAAGAAGATGATTTTTTTAATGTTTCTTTTTATTTGAAGGTTCAGTTCCTTGTTTTTGATAAATTAGAAATCATCACGTTACCACTAGATTTTTTGTGTGTGTGTTTTAGCTTTTAAACACTATGTATTTTATGTTGTGTGTGTTTATGAAAATAATAGCTCTTATAATATAAATAATCATAATGTTTTTTATCATCACATACCATATCTTTAAAAGAACTGAAAATAATTCGTTTTAGGAGTATAAAATTTTTTAAACTGATTTCAGTTACATATGTCATTATAATAATCTTTGTTTTTCTCCTTTCCTTTCAATTACTTAATATTTTTGTAAACATTTTATTTTACATTTATAATATTCTTTTTCATGTGGGTCTTTTGTTTATGGCATATAAGTTCATATTTTGATGAATACAAGGCAATCTACCTTTTAATAAAATTTTCTTTCATACTTGTTGCAGTAGTCTTATTTCTGTGATCTGATTTTTAAATTTGTTTCGTTTGACTGACTTTTGTTTTCCTTTCTTTTCGTGCCTATTTCTTCACTGTCTTTCTTTTAAATTTTGTCATGCTATATATTCAAATTTAAATTGTTTTAATTGTCAAAGGGAAAAAGTTAACTAAAAATTAAAAAAAAAACACTGTGGATTGAATCTTGATATGAAAAGGAGATGCTGAACATATTTAGTTTGCTTTACTCCCTGAGTTTCGGCAACTTTACTAAGATCTTAAAAGAAGAACGAGGATGGTAAGAACGAGGAAGGAATCGGCCTCCGGCTCAGACCAGCGGGTGCGTGAGAGCCCTGTTTATGGGAGGATGGCACAGCTCACCGCCGGCTGGCAGCTGAGATCCTTGTGGAAAGTGAGCCGAAAACTTTCACATCTTGGAAACTCCGCACAAAGGTCCAGTTACACACATTGTTCCCTAGCAGAGCATTGGCTTTAAGACTGATTAGGCTGAAAGAAATTGCATGTTAGTCACAGATGTGATTTTTTATTTTTTTGTAAACTAAAATTCAGAGGATGAGAATTAAGCAACTGTTTACACTGAGGAGTACAGTAATCACTGCAGGCTTTTGCAGTCCTCCCTTCAGAGTTTGACATTATGGTTGGTTTTATATCTATCACCGATCATCAGCTTTTAGAGGCCCTTTCCCTGGTGGCGGTGACGCTTTGGCTCATCCGGCATTTTGCTTCCATTCTCCAGGGCGGTTGGTTGAGGGCCATCCAAAGTTTCCTTCTGACACGCTGAGAAGTCATCATCCGAGCAAGGAAAGCAGTAAGAAAGTAAAACAAAGGCAAGGCGATCCAGAAGCCTGACGAAATCAGAACTCCCAAGACTGTCAGCTTGGAAAAACCTCTTGAGGAGATGAGGGCTGAGGATCATCACATGATAACTCAGCACCACTCCAGGGCTGCTTCCTTCCGCCGGCAGCCATCTTGAAACCCTGGATAGTTTCTTAGCGTGCAGTGGAAAGTGCTATGATTTTCCATTAACCGTGGTGTCTGGATCTGGGATGCAGTGTGCACATTCATTCCCGCTGTGGTGGTGTGGTCTTAGGGTACCTGCCATCTTTGCTCGGTCGTTACCACCACTAGATGCACCCCTACTTCTGCACAGTTGGGGAAAGGTGAAAACTTCAGATCTGAGAAAACATTCCCTAAGGACCTGGCAATTTGAACTTCTATTCTGAACTGGGATAAATGAAGTAGATCCATCTGCCTGGGTGTTTCTGTGTCTTTTGTTAAAGGGAGAACTTATTTTGAGGAGCTGTAGCAGTTTCCCCCTGGTTTGCCAGCAACAAGACTGACGTTTTCTGCAGGTTTCCTGGTGGTCACCACGTGCAGGAACTGTCTGAACTTGGTGTGCCAAGACGCACGTTCGAATCCACAGGGGAACTTTACATATTCTTTTGTCCCTATTACCTGTGAATTTCACCACAAGAAACATAAAAACCTCTTGAAGCTGAGGTCAGAATAGCAGATGAAAGCTGGGAATGGGTGACTTCAAGTTTAATGGGGCCTTTACTTCTATAGGATCCTTTCTGCCTGCCAGGCATTGGGCTAATATCCGGGCAGAGATGATCTCCTCTAATCCTCAGAGCAATCTACGAGGCAGATGCTATCGCTACTTTAATTTCTTTGGTTCAAGAAACCAAGTCTTATAAAGGTTTGGAAGCTTGTCCAAGGTCACAGAGCTGTGCCCTGAGGGGTTGAATGTCTGAGAGCTGGTCCTCCTGAGGGGACTGCGACCCCGTGCCCTGCTTCTCTTACACTTCAGGCTCCTCGCAAATGTACCGAGACCCAAATTTCACATGATATTATTAAACATATAAGGCCCCATTAACATTAATATTAACAGTAGCATCTTCACATATGCGCGGTACTAAAGCACATCTTAAGAACTATAAATGCTTGTAAGGCAGTCAGTGCTTTGCTCACTAACCTTTTATTTTTTTCCTTATCAACCAGAACCAAGTGATTAAGTGGAAGTCAAAAGTCTTCCCTTGAAGCTTGTCCTCAATCTCCAAGTCGGCTCAGTTTCAAAGCTCCCCAGGGCCGCTTATCTCTAACAGATGGCTATCTCCCTCCCAACTCGATGCCTCTCCGGGTCTGCTCACCCTATTTAGGCTGCTGGAAGCCAAGACAAGATAGTTCTCTTTCCCTGAGCTCTGCAGACCCTGAAAATCTTCTTTAGAAAACTCAGGAGAGAGAACAGAAAAGACAAACTGCTACTAAGGACATCTCTGTGCAGAGGACATTAAACTCCTCTGAGTTTTTCCTACCACTGTGAAGAACTGTTCATTTCCTTCTCATTTATCTTCAGTCTTCCAGTAAGGATTTCAAATAGGAGTAAGGGATGGGAAAAATTCAGATGTGCCTCCATCTCTATTTGCTTGTGAGTGTGCTTTTCTCTTATAATTTCATATTCTTTGGATTAATGTATTTGGGGCAAAATTAGGCAGAAATTTACTTTGATATCATATTCCTGAAACAGTCTGGCCTGTTATGAACTAAAATGAGTTTTAGAACTGCTAAAGACGGCCTGGTGGTTGTTAATTCCACAGAAAATCCTTTCCAGGGCTCTCTAGGGTCACTCTGAGCGGCCACGCTGGTGACTACACTCGGGGCCCCTCTCTGCCCCAGGCGTCGTGTTGCGAGTTGGTGTGGAACATTCTATTACTGTCTGTTACCGAGTTAGACCTAGGCTCTATGGAGTGTCAGGGTCCTATAGTTTTGGGGACTCTTTTCCAGAAAAAGAATATAAAAGTAAATATTTATTTACATGAAGAAAATAAATTACTGTACATTCGAGACTTTCTAAAACCAAGAAGTAAACTTCACAAAATGCGTGAAAATGTTATTTTAAAAAATTAACTGTCAGGCATAATGGTGCGTCCCTGTAGACCCAGTGTTCTAGGAGGTGGAGGCAGGAGGATCACAAGTTCAAGCCCAGCCCAGACGATGGAGTGATTTAGGGAGATCCTGTCTCAGAATGAAACAAAACAAAACAAAGCAAAACAAAAGGGCTGAGGACATAGCTCATTAGGAAGTCCCAGGCTCCATCCCCTGTGTGGAAAAAGAGATGCCATTTCCTGAGACAGCTTCTTTTTCTTTTTGTTTGTGGAAGACATGGATCGTCTTTTCATTTGAAATAAAGTTGCATTATCTTTCGTCCGTACAAAAATCTCAGAACATGCCTGGTGTCAGCCTCCAAGTAGAGCTTATTGCTTCCACACAATTTCGTGCTGATAGAGGGGCCGGTTCCCCCTGAGCGCAGCAGCAATCGATCTCCAGCAGCTGTGAGTGCCTGGCACTGAAAACGTACTGAGCATGTGTCTGCTGAGTAAAGGAATAAGTCGAAGGCTGAGAAGGGTTTCACTAAGAGGCAGAGTTTACTAATGTTAAGAAATAGGGCTTGCACTGCCCTGTTGTCCAGGGCACGTGGAACCAGAAGAATCTGTACAGAAGGCTCCTCCTTCTGCTCCCTCGCTCTGTTCTGACCAATCAATACCACGCGCTTGAGCCCGACCCTGACCCGGATGTGCTCTGTGCCTCTATATTACTGTTTTACAGATGATGAAAATAGATAATGTGTACAAGGTTCTGGCCCTTCCACAGGTGACGTGAGCAGAAAAGGGCTTCGAGATGCTCTGTTCTCGTGACACCTATTACAGTCTAACCACCCAAATCACCTTTCCTGCACCAGCTCAGGGGTCTTTTCAAGTTATTATTTACATATGTTGTCACTGAACCCTCACGGAATCTATTCCAGCAATGTACAAAATGAAGGAAAATAAAAAGAAAATGCATTTCACAAGATAAAAGGTTTCTCTTCTCCCTTTTAAATAAAATGAGCTGGGAAGAAGCAGAGAACTTTTATGATTCAGTAATGGCCAAGATACGATGCTCTCTGTCTCACAAATCAAAGAGCCCGCAAGCTGCAAAAGCTTCAATTTTGAACAGAACAGCTCAGGGCCAGGCAAAATGTCATCCTTTTTATAGGTTCAACAAAATTCTTCTGTTTTTCATCTTGCAACACAGGCACTAGATCAGCTCTTCAAGTCCCTGGGTTGTCTCGAATCCTGACTCGTGTGTGCTATCTAAAACATAAGGTCAAGTGTGAATAAATGCTACAGAAAAGAGAGGAAATCTCACCAGAGAGAGGCCCAAAATTCCTATGTGAAATCTTGACCGCAGACAAGTCATGACGAGTTTTTAGTGTCCCGGAAATGCACCCTGGAGCTCACCTGCACGCGCTGTTCCACTAATGAGAGTGGCCAGCTTAGAACTCGGTGGGGTCTGCAGAGATCGGCACGCGACAGTCTGTTCTCACTCACATTTCAGATTTGGTCCTGAGGAATAAAAGTGCCTCTGAGCATCCATGATTGAGAGCAAAATGTTTCAAAGAAAAGAGCAAGCTTTGAACTTAATATACCTGTATGTTTGCTGACTCCCATAAAGACCCTTGAAAGTCTGACATCCCATAAATATGCCTTTAAAGAGCTCCTCATGTTGGCCAGTGGATTTTAAAATGATAATATTTCCCTTTTCTAATTACAGTGTCATTGAAAAATTTTATTTCTGCATTAACAAAACAAACTGAACTAAACAGAATGAGTTGGAAAGGAATGGCTGAATGCTTGACTCTTCACGACCCACGGAGGCCGATGCACTTTAATTCAAAGTTGATAATTTACTTTTTACTTAACAAACACTGGCAGCAATTCATCACCACTTTGCAGATTTTACCGTACCAGAAACCAAAATAAATCTAGCCCAGGATTCAGATCTCACACACCAAATGTGAAAGCTGAATTTAAAAAACTTTAAATTTCTGTGCATTATGGTTATTAACAAATTAAAGACAGCAAAGAACAGAAACTAAGACATCACACATACAATTATTTCATGAACATGAACAACCACCTTATAGTGTGACACAGCTATACAGAGACATGTTTTGTCTTTAAGAATTATAAATTTAAAAAATGCAGGAGGTTATATTCAGAAATAACTGTGACAATGGAATCAAACTACTGCTTTGGACAGCGAATTGAACTTCCCGTTTTCTACTCCTCTAGTCTTGCTCCAAAAGGACTATTTTTCATTCTTAAGTGGCATTGATTTTACTTTAATTGAAATATAGTCACCGTAGATTCCAGGAGTGGAGAGTTCAGAATCATGTGGGGTTTATGCTACTTATTGTCAGTATCATCACACATCATCTGGGCTAATGCTGAAGTTTAATTTTTTACATTTAAGTCAGGTGTTGCTACTGAAATTGTTAATGATGTCTATCACCCAAATGGTTATTATCACCTGAAATCTAGGCGTTTTCATGAATTACCTTTTTAAAAATTAAACATATCCACAACTGAGACAGACACACCATAAAAATAGTACATCCACTTATCTCCTGTAGTGTGGAAAGACATGCCTGAACCGGAGGTCTGGCCTCTTCCGTGAGGTTGAGCCCAAATGGGTGTAGGTGAGCACGTGACCGGAGGAAGAGAAGGTGGAGAGGAGGCGAGTCAGACAGGAGTCCTGAGGTCCACCTGAAAGCAGTTTTCACTCCGAGTCAGAGACATCCTCACACCCATTCAATATGAGTTTGATTGCATCACCAAAATTTGTATCTCCCATCGCATAAAAAGAAGACTAAACTCTTTCATCCAACTCTATGGCTTTTCCCCGAGCACTGTGAAGCAGTGATTTCTGCAGGACTGCCACCAGATCGGGGTGGGCATCATAACCAGTTCTGTTAGTAAACAGTGCTTACAGAGGGGATGCAAGACATAGAGTATCAGAGGACTTTGTCTTTACCCCTTATAAATTATGTGACTTGGGACAAATCACACATTCTGAATTTGCTCAATATAAATGTCAGGTAATTTCCAATGTCATTGTAAAAATGAGGTATTTTTCATGAGCTATTTAACCCAGTCCTGGAACACAGGAATGCCAATAAACACACAGGAATGCCAATAAACACAAAGATTTTTTGCAATATTTATTTATGAAGACTTTTTTTTTTTTAACCATCCATGAATGAAAACTGAAAGAATAACCAAAAGATTGAAGGCCTAGAGGAGACTGGTAAGGAACAGAAGTTTGCAAGCAGAGCAGAAAATTCCTTGTATTTTAATTTTTGAATTAAGATCAAATACATCAAAAGCCAGATGTAGATTAATTTTTCTATACTTGAAAGATCATATATAATTCTGTTTTTCAGTTGGCACCTAGAGAGCTTCTTCAGCATTTTCATTGACTTCTGAGTGATGTCTAATTTTTAAAAATTATTTCTCAGTCTACCTACTCTAATTCAACCTTAGAAGAAAATAAAATACATATTGTAGTTGAATAGATATATTGTATAAAAACCTTAAGTTGATTGTTTTTAAAATAACCTGTATCTTTATAAAAATTGGAATTTTTGCAAATTCATCTGGTAAAAATATGAGGAAGCCATACACGTCTAGTGAAGTTCTTCAGTCATTTGAGTTGAAATCGCTTTTTAAACAATATGCTTAATATATTTTGGATCAAAATTAAAGCAATGAGTCATTCTGACCAGATCACATCTATAGATATGTCCAGCAGTGTGCTGGACACACAAATAAATAAAACATGGTGTTGAGTCTACTGCAGAGTGAGTTTGCCGACTGAACAGTGAAGGTTAATAGACCATCTCCATGAAAGAGGGCGACAAATCAGGTGGAGCAGCGTTAGACTTGGCAAGTGGCAGAGGATGCTGGTGCTCAGGGCTCGCTCGGAGAAGGAAGGTATGAGCGGAGTCACGCAGCAGGTGCGGATGGACACAGAGACGCCTGTCGCCAAGGGCTGAGGTAGAGGACGAGGAGTTGAACGCTATTTGAATGAAACATCTCATGCGAAGAACTCAATATCTCTCTCCTTCAGCCTCACACACTCTATCTCTGAGAGGTTGAGCGAAATGTGGTGAGATTACCGGGGCAATTCTGAGTCAGACTCTCGCAGCCCCAGCTGTGGAGCACTGGCCGGGAGCGGGCCTGCCGTGGGAAGGAGCCCTCGACCTCCAGCGATGTCCAGTTTCTGCTCAGTGTGGAGACTGTGCACGGAGAGGACGCCAGAGGAGGACGGGCCAGCGGGCTCAGCTTTCGGCTCTCTCCACAGCACCTCAGAAATGCGGCCCAAACCAGCCTGGTCCCTGGTCGCTCAGAATCCCCAGTCAACGCCAGAATGAAGCCTCACAGAAACACGCAAGACAGTGCGTGTTACTTCAAGTTGCTGATGGGTGTGGTGGAAACTGCAATGTCTGATTGGCAGAGAGAGCTGGACACGTGCAACGGGATGGAGCCTGGGACGCTGTATTCAGCATTTTGGAGATTTCATGTTGCCAAGTCTAAGGTGGCAAAAGTATCCTCCCGATGTACGGGATTCCTCAATTTGTCTTTCGCGAGACAAGACCATTTTCTAAAATTATCGCTGTATCCTGTCACCGTGATTTCAGAAAAGGAAATTTAACACCAAGAAATTTGGAAGAACAGAATTTCAATGATGATAACAGCTGGGTTCAGAATACTCACCACGTGCGGGATACAGCGTCCAGTGTTTGCATACATTAATCCATTTCGCCTTTGCAAACATCCAGGGAGGCAAGTACAGGTTTTCCCGACTCTTTATAAGGGAAGAAACTGGTTTTTAGAGAATTTATGACCCCGAATGAGGTAACACACCTAGGGAGCTGTGAGCGTGAAGAGACCCAGGCAGTGCTGTGGCGGCCTGTGGGACTCACAGTCATGCTGGGGATTTAAACTCTGTGTGTGTGTGTGTGTGTGTGTGTGTGTGTGTGTGTGTGTGTGTGTGTGTGTGTGTGTGTGTGTGTGTGTGATCTTAATAGCCTATGAGCTCCCTGGGGGTGGGAAGGCGCCTTTTCCTTTTGGCTTGCTTTTATGTCCCGCCTGCGCTTCCTAGTGGCAATCACACAGGCACTCAACAAACACAAGGTCTGATTTAAAAATATGGCTAATGTTACCACTA
>PVIC010041237.1:0-10562 GCA_004025085.1 Thryonomys swinderianus
TTTTTTTTTTTTTGAGACAGGGTCTTGCTTTGTACTTCAGGCTGGCCCTGAGCAAACTATGCAACCCAGGCAAGCCTCAAACTCAGCAATCCTCCTGCCTCTGCCTCCTGAGTATTGGGATGAGAGTCATGAGCCACCACTGTGGTATGTGGTTACCAGGATTGAACCAGGGACCTTGTACTTGCTAGGCAGGTGCTGGAACCACTGAGCTAAATCTCTGGCCCCAGGTCATTATCTTTAAGGTGCTATTTTTTGAAATTAGACAAAAGACCTTTTCTTTTCCTATTATGAAGTTAGGACTATCAGGTTGTCCAAGCAAGTCACCAGCTGAAATACTAGAAGAGGCTTCAGGGAAGGAAAAAGTGATGGAAATGTAGGAAAAAGAGACACGTCTACCTCTGGTTGAAAATGCTGGAGATTGAGTACTCTAAGTTTTGAAGATCAGTTACTGACAGCACAAGTTTCACTGAATCAGTTCAAGGATTGAATGATTTCAAAAGCCTTGGTCTTGGGAGAAGACTTTCATATGAGGGCAGTGGTTCATTTTATATCAAAAAATAAATTTTGCAAAAAAAATCTTAACAATGAACTAATACCCAAAATGTTCCACCCTGGGTCTTGACATCATCTAGAACTACACTGTATAATCTTTTTAAGCATATGTTACAACTCTAAAATATTTAAAGTAAATTCCATACTACTTTGTCAGTTTTTGTCCTAATAAAACTACAGATTTATATAAAAAATAACAGTACCACTTAATAAAAATATTACTTAATAGGTTTGCAGAAAAAAGCTAAAGGTTCATCTTTCTGGATAAAACAGTATCTTTTTAGAGAGTGACTTAAGAAATTAAAAACTACGTTCTTCTAAACAGACAGTCTTTAAATTTTAAAATTATACAAAACTAAGAAGTTCTCAAATCATTACAAAGGCTGATCTGATGACTATCACTTGCTATGCTGGAAATTCATCCCTTTCATGGGTTTAAAAGGGTTCTTTTGTCTTATATTAAAGCTCTTTCATTAGCCAGAAAAAGAACAGGATACAATCTGCAAGCCTAGAATTCCTAGATTGAGAAAAACAATACTAGACTCCCTTGATCCTGTTCACGTTTGTCCAGACTTTCCATTCACCATGCAAACACTAGCAACAATCGACAATCGATCCTCCACTGTTTACAGATAACACCACGTTTTCTTTATCCATTTATCTGCTGATGGGCATCTTGGCTGGTTCTATGTCCTGGATAGTGTAAATTGTGCTACAACAAACATGGACATGCAGGTATCCCTTTAATTCCCTTGGACATATACACAAAAAGACTAGTACAACTAGGTCATATGATAGTTCTACTTTTAGGTTTTTTTTTTTTTTTTGCTTTTTGAGACAGGGTCTCGCTTTTGTAGTTCAGGCTGGCCCTGAGCTCACTATGGTGCCCAGGCAAGCCACCGCGAACTCAGCAATCCTCCTGTCTCTGCCTCCCGAGTGCTGGGATTACAGGCGTGAGCCACCACGCCCAGCATTATATGTGGTAACTGGGGATCGAACTCAGGTCCTTGCACTTGCAAGGCAGGCGCCGGAACCACTGAGCTAACCCTCCGGCCCTACTTTTAGTTTTTTAAGGAACCTCCACACTGGTTTCTACAGTGGCTGTACTAATTTATATTTTCACCAGCAGCATTTATTATTTTTCGTATTTTGCTTGTTTAGTTTTTTGTTCTGTTTTGTTTTTTGGTTTTTTTGAGACTGGGTCTCACTTTGTAGTTCAGGTTGGCCCCGAGCTCACTATGTAGCCCAGGCAATCCTCGAACTCAGCAATCCTCTTGCTTCTGCCTCCCGAATGTTGGGATTACAGGCGTGAGCCACCACACCCAGCTGTTTTTGTATTTTTTTTTTTTTTTGAGACAGGGTCTCGCTTTGTAGTTCAGGCTGGCTCTGAGCTCACTATGTAGCCTAGGCAAGCCTCGAACTCAGCAATCCTCCTGTCTCTGCCTCCTGAGTGCTGGGATTACAGGCGTGAGCCACCACACCTAGCACTGTGGTATGTGGTATTGATGGCTGGTGGGCGTGAGTCTCCACACCCAGCATTGTATGTGGTTACCAGGATCGAACTCAGGACCTTGCACTTGTGAGGCAGGCGCTGGAACCACTGAGCTAACCCTCTGGCCCTGTTTTTATATTCTTAATAGTCACTTTTGATTGGGATGAGATGGAATCTCAATGTAGTTTTGATTTGACTTCTCTAATGGCTAAAGATGTTGAAGATTCTTTTTTTATACACATACTGGCCACTTATACTCCTTGTTTTGAGAATTATCTGTCCAATTCACTTGTCCATTAATTGACTTAGCTATTTTACTTTTTTTTTTTTTTTTGAGATGGGGTCTTGCTTTGTAGTTCAGGCTGCCCTCAGCTCACTATGTAGCCCAGGCAAGCCTCGAACTCAGCAATCTTCCTGCCTCTGCCTCCCAAGTGCTGGGATTACAGGCATGAGCCACCACGCCCAGCACTGTGGTATGTGGTATTGATTGCTGGTGGGCGTGACTCACCACGGCCAGCATTGTATGTGGTTACCAGGATCGAACTCAGGACCTTGTGCTTGTGAGGCAGGGCTGGAACCACTGAGCTAAATCTCTGGCCCTCTTTAATTCTATACATTCTATATATTAATTCTTTGTCAAAACAAAAATTAGGAAAGAGTTTTCTCCCATTTTGTAGGTTGGGTCTTCACTCTTTTGCTTACTTCTCTTGTTGCACAGAAACTTTAAAATCTGATGTAGTTCCATTTGTTGATTTTTGCTATTACTTTCTACACTATAGAAGTACTACTTGGGGAAGTACTTGTGCCTATGGCTTCAAGTGTTTTCCATATGTGTTTTTTTCTAGTAGCTTCACATTTTCTGGCCCTCTATCTGGGTTTTTTATACATTTTGATTTTTGTACAAAATGAGAGGGATCTAATTTCAATCTTCCCCTAATACCATTTGTTATTAATGTAAATACAGCTTTTCTGGCTCCTCTGTCAAGAATCAGGCAGCTATAGTTGCATGGGTGTTTCTGTGTCTTCTATTCCATTGATACACATGCCTGTATTTGTGCCAGTAGTATGATGTTTTTGTTACTATGGTTTTGTAGTATAATTTGAATTCAGGTACTGTGATGCTTCCAGCCTTCTCTTTTTGCTTAGGATTGCTTTGACTACTCTGAATCTTGTTTCCATAGAAATTTTCAAGTTGTCCTTTTTAATTCTGTGACTTTTGTTTCCATAGGAATTTTCAGGTTGTTCTTTCTAATTCTGCGAAGAATAGCATTAGAATTTTGAAAGATTTTATACTCAATCTGTAGAATGCTTTTGGTATATGGCCATTTTAGTAATGAACATGAGATTTTCCATCTACTAATATCTTCTTCAATTTCTGTATTCATTATTCTGTAATTTTCTTATACAGATCTTTCATCTCCTTGATTAGGTTGATTCCTGTGTATTTTACTTATTTATTTTGAAGTTATTATGAATGGAATTGTTTTCCTGATTTCTTCCAGCTAGTTCATTATTGGTGCATAAAAAAGCTACTGAGTTTTTAAAATGTTAACTTTGTTAACATTTTGTATATTTGTACTTTCAAAAGATTATGATAGCAAAAAAACAAAAAACAAAAACCTAGGAGTACAAATTAAACTAGAGGAGTACAAATCAGGGAAGGAGGCCTGAAAAATAGTCAGCCCCAAAACCGCCATAACTCTAGGTTAGACAGCTGCTCAGCTTTGTAGTTAGGCACAACAATCGCTTAAGGTGTATCTGCATCACAAGGTTTATTGGCTCTAAATT
The DNA here is from genome assembly GCA_004025085.1 of Thryonomys swinderianus. Lineage (NCBI taxonomy): Eukaryota > Metazoa > Chordata > Mammalia > Rodentia > Thryonomyidae > Thryonomys > Thryonomys swinderianus. The sequence goes on from PVIC010041237.1 coordinate 3,833, forward strand.
TACTTAGTCTGTCATATCCCCCTTGAAAGTTGAGGACATCAAGATAAGAATAAGGTAATTTTCAAGGTTGACAGGAATATTTAATTGCCAGTTTTCACAATGTCAACTCCCCCAGGAACAATGCCTAGAAGCCTTCTAAGGGGTATTGATCATCTTGGTTTGCAGGAAAAGCTGAACCTTCCAGAACATTCATGGATGAGTTCCCCACCCTGCAAGCAGAAGCAATTACTGCATAGCAGCCCACTCCCAAGCAAGGACAAACATCTCATGGGACCACACTGTCCCTCAAGCCATAGACTCCTGGAGCTATGAAACCAGGACCCAGATAATGATCAATCATATCCCAGCCCACTTCAGCACCCTATACAACTGGTCCCTTCTTCTTGTGAGGAAACCATTTTGAAACTTCACAGCATGAGTGACCCCCAGAGAATCTGGCTGGAGAATTTTACCGTTCTCCCTTACTTTGTCTAACAAGGCTTTCTGTGCCTACAGTGACATGTCCTGAAGTTCTTTTGCTGTAATGGAAGTCAACCAACCTACAACCTACTATGTGGGGTCCCTATCCTTCAGAAGAGCTCCTTGGACCCTATACAGGAAAAACATCATCAAGAAGGGTAAGAAGAGGTGAAGGATTTAGCTCAGTGGCTCCAGTATCTACCTGGCAAGAGCAAGGACCCAAGTTCAATCCCTGGTACCACATACCATAATGCCAGGCATGGTGGCTTACACCTGTAATCCCAGCACTTGGGAGGCAGAGGCTGGAAGATTGCTGTGAGTCTGAGGCTAGTCTGGGCTTCACAGTGAGTTCAGAGTCAGAGTCACCCTGAACTACAGAGCGAGACCCTGTCTCAAAAAAAAGAAAAAAGAAAAATAAGAAAGGGTAGGAAGCATAAAGAGCTAATTTGCAGGGGAAGAAACGGAGGCTCTACATCTCTATCACTGCCAACCCTGTGGGGTTACAGTGATGCTCCAAGAGTGGCAGAGCTAATGAGACAAGGGCAGGCAACCTGGGTCTAAATTCTGGCCCTGCCAATCCATGCTTAGGATTCTTGTATTTCAGCTTCCTGTTAAATAAAATAAAGATAAAAGTTCCAAGTTATGTGTATGTTTATTACATTCATATAAGATTTATGAAGATGAAAATTAATAGTTGGAAGAGGGCCGGAGGGCTAGCTCAGTGGTTCCGGCGCCTGCCTCGCAAGCGCAAGGTCCTGAGTTCGATCCCCGGTAACCACATATAATGCTGGGCACGGAGACTCACACCCACCAACAATCAACACCGCATACCACAATGCCGGATGTGGTGGCTCACGCCTGTCATCCCAGCACTCGGGAGGCAGAGACAGGAGGATTGCTGAGTTCGCGGTGGCTTGCCTGGGCACCACACTGAGCTCAGGGCCAGCCTGAACTACGAAGCGAGACCCTGTCTCAAAAAAAAAAAAAAAAAAAAAATAGTTGGAAGATGATTTAGAGTGCTTGCTACACAGATGTGTTATGTTGTTTAATAGATCAATAAACAAATGAATAATATTTTGAAAATATTTCCTGGCTCATACATAATTCTCAGAAATGATTTTCTTTCCTTCCCTGCTCAATCTTCTTATTCATCCTGCCTTAGGCTGCTGTCCTAAGTAAATCAGTTATAAATTTAATCTCTAACTGATAACCTTTACCTCTCTTAGCCTTAAAATGACATGACTGTCACAAGGCAACACACATCCAACTAACTTATAATCTATCGTATATTAAAGATTCTGCTTTAGTTTTTGCTTATGATGACACTGTTTGGTCTATATCCTTCCTGTTCACCACCCAGAAGAACAACTTTCACAGACACTTGCTTCTCCTAAGTTTGTGATAACATGGTGGTGCCAAAGTTACAATCATTGTAAAGAAGGCAAAGAAAAATTTGATGATTAAAAAAAAAAAAGGAAACAAAGCTCATGAATATAGGGGACAGGGGGTTGTAGGGAAGGCAGGGGAATGGGAAAAAACGTGAATTAAGTCATGTCATGTACTGGAAAAAATTCTTAATGTCGACTGTAATCATAACATGTATTTAAAATGTGCCAATAAAATCAATTTAAGAAAGCAAAGTTGCTATCATTTTTATTTTCAAAACTGTTTCAGAAATATATTGGATTTTTTTGATACTAGGAATCAAAATCAAAAAATCATGCTTGCCAGGCCGCAATGTACCACTGACCTACATTTCTAGCTCTTGTTTTGTTTAAGACAGGATCTCACCAGATAGTTCAGATTGGCCTTGAGCTCACTACATAGACCAGATGGGCCTTGAAACTCTCAGTGATTCTCCTCCTTCAGCCTCCTGAGTGCACAGGTCATCACACTCAGCTAGAAACAGATCTTATGGTGCAATAGTTGAGTTCCCAAAGGGTTTAGCAGTAACTTTTAGTGGAAGATTATCTGATTATGTTGGTCCTAAACTTTAGTTTTTTTAACTTGCAATAGGAAAAGTATGTACAAATTAAATATATACAATTTAAGAGATATTTACCAGAATTTATGAATTTTATCTAAAACCTGGCCTCTGTACAGTTTTTTGTTTTGTTTTGTTGCTGTATTTTATGTTTTGAGTGGTAAGGGCCAGGGACTTAGCTCAAGTAGTATTGTGCCTACCTTGTATATTTGGCAGTAGAGACTTAACCCAGGATATTAGCAAGCTAGGCAAATGCCCCAACACTAGGCTATATCCTCAGCTCATACGGAGTTTCATATTTAGCTCTTGTTTCTCAGAAATACTCAGAAACCAGCTGCCTATATGTGTAGAACTCAATTGATCCATTGTTGTATCTCTACCTCGTAATGCATAGAATCAGTCTGTAAGTAATTCTCAGCTGAATTCATAAAATCATAGTTCAATGGGGCCGGAGGATTAGCTCAGTGGTTCCGGCGCCTGCCTCGCAAGCGCAAGGACCTGAGTTCGATCCCCGGTAACCACATACAATGCTGGGCATGGAGACTCACGCCCACCAGCAGTCAGTACCACATACCACATACCACGGGCGTGGTGGCTCACGCCTGTAATCCCAGCACTCAGGAGGCAGAGACAGGAGGATTGTTGAGTTTGAGGCTTGCCTGGACTACATAGTGAGCTCAGGGCCAGCCTGAACTACAAAGCGAGACCCTGTCTCAAAAAAAAAAAAAAAAACCATAGTTCAATGAAGAAAGTAAACTTCTTCAGGGGAAATGCCAAATAACTTCAAATATTTGTAATTTGGTACTATGATGAGGAAAAAAATCAGTATTAACTTTCAGGTGACAGAGACATCTCTAAAAATATTTTAAATCACTGTGTTTATTGGTACATGTAAATACACACAGAAACATGCTTTGATTAAATTGAAAGAAGAAAAAGTACAATTTACAAGTATGTGGGTAGAGGGCACAAGGGAGCAGGGTGAGGAAATGGGATGGTGAGCAGGGTCCAGAGCAAGTATTCTAACACTATCTGTAAGGAGGTATCATTCATAGGTTTAAAAAAAAAAAAAGCCAGGAAAAAATTCCAGATTAAGAGGCTATAAATTGGTATTTATAGCATTCATATTTTACTTATAAAGTTATAAATCAAGAAATTTAGACATGAAAGGATGGGGTGGTAACTGATTCAGAGACTTCTCGGCTACCAAATATAATCTATGGCCTTGAACTGAGGGTTTTTTTTTTTTTTTTTTTGAGACAGGGTCTCGCTTTGTAGTTCAGGCTGGCCCTGAGCTCATTATGTAGCCCAGGCAAACCTGGAACTGAGCAATCCTCCTGCCTCTGCCTCCCGAGTGCTGGGATTACAGGCGTGAGCCACCACGCCCGGCTTGAACTGAGGTTTTGATGAATGAAATGAACAGACATCTAATCCACAGGAAAGAACTATCAGCTAAGCCATGCTTTCTGCAATCTCCGTATCTCAACATGCAGAGTTTTCTTCTATATTTTTCATTCCTGTCATAAAAACAGTTTCAATGGAAATGAAGAAAATTATCTTTAAGTAGGGTAAAGTTTAAAATTTACAGTTCAGCCAGGTGTGGTGGCTCACGCCTGTAATCCCAGCACTCGGGAGGCAGAGACAGGAGGATTGCTGAGTTCCAGGCTTGCCTGGGCTACATAGTGAGCTCAGAGCCAGCCTGAACTACAAAGCGAGACCCTGTCTCAAAAAAAAAAAAAAATTTACAGTTCAAAATAGTAATTTTAAAGATACTTAGAAAAGTAATCCTGTTCACAAAAGTAGCAAGGCAGAGGAGATGGAGAACATTCCAAAACTGCACAAGAATAAGCTTGATTTTAAAAAGTAGAGACTTTTTGCCGGGTGTGGTGGCTCGTGCCTGTAATCCCAGCACTTGGGAGGCAGAGACAGGAGGATTGCTGAGTTCGCGGCGGCTTGCCTGGGCACCAGAGTGAGCTCAGAGCCAGCCTGAACTACAAAGCGAGACCCTGTCTCAAAAAGCAAAAAAATAAATAAAATAAAATAAAATAAAATAAAATAAAAATTTGACTCACGCCTATAATCCCAGCACTTGGGAGGCAGAGGCAGGAGGATTGCTGAGTTCGAGGCTTGCCTGGGCTATATAGTGAACTGAGGGCCAGCCTGAACTAGAAAGCGAGACCCTGTCTCAAAAAAAAAAAGTAGAGACTTTTTAATGAGAAAATTTAATCATAGATTATAGAAGGAAGGGAAGAATGATTCAATTAATAGTGCCAAAACAACAAAGCATATACTTGAGTGGAAAAAAATCAAGTCAGGTGTTTATTTCATTCCAAAAGAAAAATAAATTCCAAATAATTAAAAAGAGTAAATAAAAAGATGCAAGGAAGACAGGAGAGAAATTAAACATCAAAAAGCTAGACTTGTGCGGGGCATGGTGGCTCACGCCTGTAATCCTAGCACTCGGGAGGCAGAGACAGGAGGATTGCTGAGTTCGAGACCTGCCTGGACTACATAGTGAGCTTACAGCCAGCCTGAACTACAAAGTGAGACCCTGTCTCAAAAAAAAAGAAAAGAAAAGAAAAGGTAGACTTTCAGGCCGGAGATTTAGCTCAGTGGTTCGTTCGATCCCGGTAACCACATACAGTGATATGATATTAGGTGTGGTGACTCACGCCCACCAGCCATCAGTACCACCACAGTACCAGGTGTGGTGGCTCACACCTGTCATCCCAGCACTCAAGAGGCAGAGGCAGGAGGATTGCTGAGTTTGAGGCTTACCTGGGCTACATAGTGAGCTGAGGGCCAGCCTGAACTACAAAGCGAGACCCTGTCTCAAAAAAAAAAAATAAACTACTAACAATGACAGAGACAGACAACTACAGACAAAATGAAAATTAAAAATAGTGTGTAAAAGGATGTAAAATATTTCTCAAGTAAACACCCAACAGTAATTTCAAACATAGTACATTGATATAAAACATTCAAAGTTTCTATATCACTTAATATTTTCCAAAGAAACTTGTCTATTTCTCAACTGCACTAATTCCTGAATATTTATTTTCATTTTAAAGTGACTTATTTTGCTTGTTGATCCTTTTCAAGTGAAGACCACCTCTAAAATATCAGACCAATTTAAGAACTTAAAAGCCAAAAGCAGCAGTCTTTTTTGAGAGGCAAAAATGAAATAAGACAAAAATTAGAACATGATTATCATCAAGACCTAAATACCAATGAGTTATTATGTTATGTTTTAAGATAAATAGCTATGAGTTACTTTTGATTTTGTGGAATCATTTAAGCTAACTTTGACCATCACAAGTGACCAAAGAAAACTATTTCCAATCAAAAGCAAACAGATAATGTGGCTTATTAGACTCAAATCTGTGTGAAGCACACAGTCCATTTGACTTCCACAATCCTGAGAAAATCTGGAAAGTCCATCTATTAAGACATCAGAATACAAAAAAATGAACAAACTTTTAAGATTTTTAAAAAATTAAGTGTTAACAATTATGAACAGAACCCTACTATTCTGTTGTTTTCTTATCTTTAGAACACAATTCTCATTTATTTGGAAAACAAATACAGGAAGAAAAAATACCTGAAGGGGAATAAAAAGTAAATTGCCCAGCTGGCTATCATCCTGTAATTCAACTACACATTCTTAACAAACCTTCTGTAGGTCAATTTAATTATTTTATACAAGTGAAGCTCCCAGAAACGTGGGTAGCTGGTTAAAAAGCTGGACTAGGACAGGACACACAGCCTTCAAGGGAAGCGCCCACTCTACATGGAGGGTGCACAGCACCAAGCCTATCCCTGCAGACACGGAAACTCAGGTCCGAGGTCTGGGCTCTGTGCTATTAGTTCTAGTGTAGATATCCATGTTGACTACTACACCACTACCTCCCATATTATATTTATGAAACTATGCATCAAATAACTAGTTTCTGCTTGCTTTTTTTTGCACTATCAAATAATATTTTAACTTTTAGGCTTTCTGCAAACCAAAACATTATTTTTACAGGCTTCTTGAAGGCTACAAAGATTTCAATTACAAATGCTAGTCACCACTAAGTGATGTAAACTTAGATTTAGCTTAGGACTTTAACTCTCTATAATTACGTCTTGATTCCGTTCCTGGCTGCGGTGGAGGTCTGAATCCTGCCTACTGGCCCGCTCCACCCCAAGCAGTGCAGACGACTCGGCTGCTCTGGGCGCCATTCCGTTCCTGGCAGTGGCAGAGGACTGAGGCTTGCCCACCAGCCCACTCCACCCCAGAGCCAT
>PVIC010041238.1:0-16313 GCA_004025085.1 Thryonomys swinderianus
AAAAAAAAAAAAATGAGAATTAAGTTTTATCGGGTACTGGTACAAACTCTCAGTGTTGATTGTGATCATAGTGTGCATATAAAATATGCCAATAAAATCAATTTTTAAAAAAATTCTCCCTTCATTTCTAACGCATGTGCCCCATCATGCCTGCCGCTTTGCATCCAAAGGGAAAGACTCAGAAGTGCGCAGGTGCCAAATCCGTGAACGAAGCGGGAGAGGGCAGCACCATGTCTGTATTTGACGGAGACTGCCATGAACACCTTGCACAGACTTATGACACTCCCAGCCACAGAGGGAGGCTCCTTGAGAGAGGACTTGCGGAACTGCTTCAGAAAGTGCCGAGAACAATGGCATAAGCACGTTCAAAGCAAGAGGGAATATTCTGGAGGGAAATTAATGCCAACATATATCTTACTGTGATACATTTTAAACTTTTAAATATTTAGCATAATTTTTTATCATACCTCATACTGCTGGGTGGTAGCAATAATGATGGTTATGTTCTTCTAAATATATTTCCATGTTTTTCATAGGATTTATAAAGGAGAATTGTTTACAGTCATAGGCTTTATCCATTGTTTCACCTCAACACAAAGAATAACAGGCAGGGAGCTCAGGGCCGATCAGCTAGGGTGACAGCTCATCGGAGGTTAGAATGGCTGCTAATCCCTCACAGCGACAGGTTCCTGGGCTGAGGCCGGGGGGACAATATAGCTCTGAGATCCAACGACACGCAGGTGACTCTGGAAACCACAACAGTGGCTGAGATCTGAAGAGAGAAGAGCTGTGTGAACAGGGCTCGGACCAAGAATTCAGGAGGAAAAACCAGAAAGGGGACAGTGGAATTCAAAGGGGGCCCTGCTTTACGAAGCAGCTCACAGATCCAGGCAGAAGCCTCGGCCACCCTAAATTCACAGTCATTGTCTGTTCCGGTTCATTCCATGGTTCACGGAGTCATTTAACCATTCAGTCTTGCATTCCTGGGACCATTCCTCCCTCCACTCATCCACCGAACAGCTCCCCAGGCGTTCAGAGGCCCCTCCTGGAGCCAGGCACGGCACTGCTGGTGAAGACACCAAATGAAGAAGGCGAGATCTCTGGCACTCAGGAAGTTTCTGATCTAGCTAGGACTGCAACTCCACAGTCAGCACTATGACAGGGTGCGCGTGGACAGGGGCCTTCCTGAGGAGTTCATGCGTGGGTTGAGACTTTAGATTTTAGATCGAGAGAAGGAGGAGAAAGGGCACTGTGAGAAGGAAGAGCATGTGTGAAACACACAGGCGTGAAACAACATTGTGAGGACCAACATTACGGCCACAGAAGTGTGGAAAGGAAAGGCGAGAAATGAAATGAGGAAGATGGAAGAGTGTGTTCCACCCAGCCAGGCAGATGGTAAAGTTGAAGACCGAATTAATCAGAGACACTGCCATCTGCAACATCACGTCGTCCTGATCAAACGACCTTAGTGAACATGATGGCAACACCACAACCGGGAGGCCCCTCCAGAAGAACCCAAGCACAGCCCTACCGCGCTGTAATCCCAGCCAACTGCTTTGTCAGAGTACAGCCCTGAGGACACAAGAGGTGTCCCATGGTCACTTGCCGGGCCACTCCCAGCCTGTGTCACGCCCTTTTCTCTCTCCTTAATCTATCCTCTAATTCTCAGCCTTCCTTATTAACCAAGCACCCGTGTACTCGGTCGAGTCAGTGAGTCTGCAGTTAGTACGCATGCATGACCTTGTATAGCTACATGGGCATCTCTGTACACACTGCTACTAACCCACAGGCTTGTACACACCATAGTTTTGTTTTCAGTGCTGGGGATGAAAGCCAAGATCCTGCACCTGCTAGGTAAGGGCTCCACACCCAGCCACACCCCAGCCACACTCCATACTTCCTTATGTATCCCTGTGTCTTTGAGTTGTACTTCTCTCGGGAACATCCGTTAATATATATCTTTCCTGTTTCTCTGTGAATGTCATGCTCTGGATGCAACCATGTTCCCTATGACAAGGCTGTCCACACGTCCGTGTGCTGACCCACAGGCACACATGACTCACATGTGACCCACAGGCCACAGGAATGCCCACCTGCAGTTCTTGCCTGCAGCCACCCCACCCCAGTCTTGCTCTTTGGAATCCTCCCTCCCCCACAGCACAGGATGGAGGTGCCAGTGTCACTCAGGATGCCTGCTCCCTCCTGGCCAAGGAATCAGGATACGTTCCAAGTCCCAAATCTCTCTCCACAATTTCAAGCTTAGAATAATAAAAAGGCTGGAGCTCATCCTGTTAGCTAGTCCCTAATGGAACCATCTCCAACTCTTACAGCCAGATCCGCGGCAAGCCCTAGGGCATCTTGTCAGAGCCACAAAAGCAGAAACTGATACGTATACATATATGAATATTAATATAACTTTCTAGCTGTTAAAATGCTATGACTTGGGAGCTATTTCACAGTCTCTCACATGCTTCTCAGAATGACAGCGGTGCCTGCGATTGTCGTTTTAAACCCTGCTTCTCCCCCCAGCTCGCTCTCTTGCTGTTCTCCTCCCCCGTCAGTGACTCCTCTCGGTTTCACTCTGACAGTGGACCGCAGGTGCTTCCCCGGGATCCCTCGGCTGCAGCCCTAGATAATCCAAGCAGACTAGACGGCTTGGGAACCGTCCTGTTCAAGCAAGCCTGCACATCCCACTACTCGGAAAACACAGACTTGCTTTTCCAATCTGGCCATCAGTTCTCGTGCATCGTTTTTAAAAAAAACAACCCTAATACTATTTTAAATATAGGGTGCACACCTTCTCAGGACAATTAGCCAAACACTAACGCTAAAAGACCACCGTGAGTCATAACCAAAAACAATTAGAAAAGACTTCAACTTGAAGCATCACACTTCAAGGGTATCTCGAATAAGTAAAAGTTAAAAGAAAAAGGCTGTGGTGACTCCCGGGGCTCCTGGAGAAATCATGATGACACTGCTGGGTCGAACAGCTCTATCAGACTCTTGCCCTGGGCTGCCGGAGCGCTGGAGGGTCAGCCTCATGACAATCTTCGCTCCGCACACAGGGATGCTGAACCGTGCTGCTGAATCCCCCACATCCCAAGAGAGGTGCTTCTCCTGGCCCAGGCCAGCCTATAGTCCATTTCTAGCTTCCTGTTCCATTCTATCTTCCGCCATTCCACTAGAACGATGAGCCACAGACCGCAGCCCACCCAGGGCTGTCTCACTTAAGTGATGACCAAAAAGAAAACAGAGGCTGGGGCCAGAGGGTTAGCTCAGTGGTTCTGGCGCCTGCCTTGCAAGTGCAAGGTCTTGACTTCAATCCTGGTGACCACAATGCTGGGCGTGGAGACTCACACTCACCAGCCATCAATACCACATACCACAGTGCTGGGCGTGGTGGCTCACGCCTGTAATCCCAGCACTCAGGAGGCAGAGGCAGGAGGATTGCTGAGTTCGAGGCTTGCCTGGGCTACATAGTGAGCTCAGAGCCAGGCTGAACTATAAAAAAGCAAGACCCTGTCTCAAAAAAAAAAAAAGAAAAGAATAAGAAAACAGAGGCTGCTGGACATCCACTTCCAAAACAGCAGCCCACTCCACCTACCTGTATCCGCCCACACCTGCACCCCTCCCCCCTCCTTCCCCTGAGCCCGTGAAATAAGCATTATTCCTCCTGACCAGGGCACTCTCTCTGCCACGAGCTGTCTCCTAAGGCAACTTACTTCATCTCCCCTGTCTATCAGTTTCCTCATCTGTGTGGGGTTAATAATTGCATCTGATAGACAGGGCTGTGGTCACGATTAAGTGGCTTGATACAATTAATGTGTGTTAAGTGCCTAGAGGAATGTGTGGCAAATGCTAAGTGTGTGCCCCATTTCAGTTAGCTATTACTATGACTATTGTACCATGTGTCCCTCTGAGGACTTTCTCCAGTAATTGCATCTTCTATTATCTTTAATCATCCTGTGCCTGTGGTGGCCAATCTCTAAAAATGACCACCTCCTCCCCCCGCCCATGGTTGGCTCCTGTTCCCTTCTCACTCCCAGTCCAGAGGGCCTTGTGTCTTGCTGCAACCGACAGAATCCACCAGACAACGTTCTCTTCCTTCTTTCCTTCTGTTTTGTTTGGAGACAGGGTCTTGCCATGTAGTTCAGGATGGTCTCAGACTCACAGCGACCCTCCTGCCTCAGCCTCCCAAGCGCTGGGGTTACCACCATGCCCTGCTCATTGCTTCTTTTACAAACTGTCCGGCCCAGGATCTGAAGAAGACTGGGAACTTCCGCGTCCTCTCCCTTGGAAGCCAGCTGCCCAACAGGAAGCCATGTTCCCTGGGACCACTGGGATGTGAGCAGACCTGAGACACGAGTCATGTGAGGCCAACAGTCTCAGGCAGGACTCGGAGCCCAGTGCTGGGTTCGGCCTGATGCCGCTAGGTGAGAGCAGCCCCAACCAGGCTGCAGAGAGCAGGCCCAAATTCCTGACCTGTGGAATCCTGAGAAATAATAAATCGCTGTTTTGAGACATTTGGTTTGGGGGTAATTTGTTATTTGGAAATAAATAACAAACAATGTTTTCCTTTGGCACTAGAAGAAAGTTCTATACAGTCCCTCTTAAACCGCAGTATCACCCGTTTTCGGATCCTACATCTACCACAGTTACCCCTGCTCTGCAGCCCTCTCCTGTGGCACCCGGAGCCCTGCCGGACGAGCTGGCACACTGAGCTCTTCCAGTAGCTCACTCACCCCGGTCTCCCAGCATCTAGCACAGTGCTTGGTAGAGGAGGGAGTGCTCAACAAACGCCAGCTCGCCAGGCCTGTGGTGCCACCTGTCATCCCAGCACTTGGGAGGCTGAGGAAGAAGGTTCACTGCAAGTTTGAGGTCAGCCTGCGCGGCATAGTGAGTTCAAAGCCAGACTGAGCCACATGACAGGACCCGGTCTTAAACCTTTTTTTTTTTTTAATAAAATCAAATGTAAACTGAATAATCTACGTAAGGGAGCTCCACACAAGCATCTGCCTGCAGCACACATTCTAGTGCCAGATAATCCAGGTAAGCAAAATCCCCAGAGCAAGACAAAATGCAAAAAGTGCAAGGAAGGGCATGGGAAAGACTAGCGTGGGGGAGTCAGAGCCCCTGAAACTCAGGCATTATTTCTGAGATCTCATGATGGAGTCAGTACTCAATCTACTGGCAGATTCTGGTCCCCTCTTACCAGGAGCTGAGAACCACACGGGAAGAGGATACACAGGAACCTGGAGGTTGTCAATGAGTCAAATCAAGATGCAATGAAAAAAGCCAGCATGGGGCAGAACTGAGACTTCTGGAAATTATTCAGAAGACTGAACTTTAACATCAGATCCAGGCAACAACTCATGGCATTAATATGAGGAGTTTTATAAAAAACCAAGAACACTCCAGGGCACAGAAAGCACGCAAAGCAGGACAGCTTGCTGCACTGGATAGATTTTGAACAAGGTACTTATCGGACACATTAATTTCTACCCACCAAAATTTCAACATTATTGAGGAATTGATTTGAAACCAGTGACACATGCTAATTAACAAAGAAGATATATTACCACCACACACTCTGATGTCAAGAACAAACCACAGTGAAACAGTATAGTCAAAACAAAGCAGAAATGTTATCCAGCCACAAGGATACGATGCAGGATATGGTAAAGGAGGAAATTCAGTAAGCAAATGTCTTGTAGCATAACAAAGAATATTACCCTCTCTAGTGCAGGAAATGGAACATGGCTTGTGTCTAGATGTCCTTTCAAAGCCTCATGTGGTCATAGGTGAGGCCTTTTCAGAGGCGGCTGGATCTAGAGTGTGTGACACTGGGATTGATTCATAGTGCAATGCTAAGATCACGGGCTCTAGGGTAAAGGTGTGGGTGCTACTTGCCCTAAGTAATATGGATAAGATATAAGGGATAGAAAGAACTGTGGTCATCTCTGGCTTGCTTTGCTGCCTTCTGCCAGCTATGAACTGTTTCCTCCTTTGCAATGCACCTCTGCCATGTGCCACCCTGCCTTAGAGCTAGATGATTATGGATTGAAACCTCTACAAACTGTGAGCTAAATAAACCTCTCCTCCCTTAACTTTGCTCTTGGATATTGCATTCCAGTGACAAGAAAAGTAAGACATGGCTCAGAGCATGAATTTTAAGTTTTTGAAATTCTTTTTACTTTTAAAATGTTTACAACAAAATGGTACCTGCCCACCAACAATGCTGGAGCTTTGGGAGCCCACTTTGCTTATTTCCTCTAACGAAGGTTTGAGGCACCTTCTAGGAACCACGCTGGGTATAACTTCAGTCTGTGCCTCTCCCTCAGGCAGGGGGCTGGCCAAGGGCACAGACAGCTCCCACTGCAATTGCCCACAGAGCTCATGAGTTTTATGGCACAGATCACAGACTCTTCCTCTGACACACGCCTGCCCCCCAGGTCAGAAGAACTGGGACTAGCTGTGTGGCCACTAGAAAACTCGTGAAGCTCTCTGAGCTTCATGTTCATATGTAAAATGCCCTTCAAAGTACCGAAGTGACACGACATACACCTCACCCAATGCCTGGTGCATGGCATGTGCTTGGCACTCTGTCTTTGTGGGGTGTTTTTCTTCCCAGATCAGCGCTGAGATGCCTGCAGAAGAGGACAGAGAAAGAAATGGAAAGAGGAGCCCAGTCAAAGGCACACATGCCAATCAGTGATCAGAGAAAGCCAACAGTTCAGGAGATATTTCTCTCCTATGAGGTTGGCAAAGATAATAAAGATCAGTAACGGGCCGCACTACAGCAGTGGAAGCAAAACTGGCACTCTGATTCATTGCTAGAAAGAATATAGATCACTTCAAACATTTCTAAAGAGCTATTTGGCAAAATATATCAAACTTTAATATCCACATCCCGCCTAGTCCAGCAGTTCTATTTCTGGGACTTTATCTTATGGAAATAATTAGAAAAGTGTGGAAAGATGTGTGGGCAAGGGTGCTCTTCCAGCAATAGTTGAACGCAAAGCAAGGATCCTCCACCAGCGGGGAGCTGGCTAAATGAGGCACAGAACGTCTACAGAACTACAGAACAGCGAAGGAAAATACTATGTGGGTCTCTATTTCCCGACAACATAAAGATTCTGCAAAGAAGTGTGAAGTAGAGAAAAACGAACCGCCAAACAACCTGCAGAATCAAATACTCTCGCTTTGCGTGAGGATATATACTCCTATGTGTGAAAAGTGTGAAAAGGGAAACGACAAAATGTCACAGCAGTTACCACCGAGTGGTAGGATTTGAGGTGGTTTTGCTTTCCACTTTCTACCTTTGCTGTACCATGTGAATTCATTCAGATTTTATTCCCATCACCCCACTCTGAAGGAAACCCTCCTGTAACCCTGCACCCTGCTGCTAGCAGCACTGCGCCTCCAAATACCTATTAGGCCCACTCCCTGCCTCCTTCAAATCTTGGCTTAAAGGTCAGGTTTGGGGCTAAACTCAAACATTATATGGAGTCCTGAGCCCAGGAGCCTCAGAACATGGCCTCACGTGCAAACAGGGCCACTGCAGATGCAATGTTTAGGATGAGCTCAGAGGGGGTAGACTGGACCCTCATCACACAGGACTGTCCTTATAAAGTGTGAAAATGGGGGGCTGGAGATTTAGCTCAGTGGTTCCGGCACCTGCCTTGCAACTGCAAGGTCCTGAGTTCCATCCCGGTATCCACATAGAATGCTGGGCGTGGAGACTCACGCCCACCAGCAATCAATACCACATACCACAGAGCCGGGCGTGGTGGCTCACGCCTGTCATCCCAGCACTCGGGAGGCAAAGACAGGAGGATTGCTGAGTTCGAGGCTTGCCTGGGCTACATAGTGAGCTCAGGGCCAGCCTGAACTACAAAGCGAGACCCTGTCTCAAAAAAAAAAAAAAAAAGTGTGAAAATGGAAGCTCCCATGCACCAGGAGGAAACCTGGTCACTGCCACACACTGGGAGTTCCAGAAGCCCAGAGAGGACAGACTCGACCCTCCCCAGGGCACCCGCAGTGGGAGCAACGTCCTGCCTCAGGCCAAAGAACCAGGAGACAGGTACATCTAGTCCCCTGAGGATCCCCTAGCAAATGAACACAGCCACCTCTCAGAGGGGCTCCCTACCCCCACATTAAAGCTGCAAACCCCAGGCCCACACTACTTATCTGCTCCATCTGCTCCTGGCACCTACACCTAGTAAGGTGCAGCACAGGTGCATGCAGGTCAAGGGCCCAGCACAGAGCGGGCACTCAGGAAAGATCGGCTGCATAAATGGACAACTGGCACTGAAGGAAACAGACAATGCCGGGCGTGCTGGAGCCCATGGACTAGGGGAAGAGACACAGAATCAGCAGAGAGCTGTGGGTAAGGCCACGGTAAGTGTCCTGGGGGAAAACAAAATGGGAGGAACCTTAGGAATGACGAAGGCTGTTCTGACTTTGCAAAAGCAGGGTTTTGCTACTATGAAATGTGAGCAGAGACCTGAAGCAAAGGGAGGAGCTATGCAAATAAAATCTGAGATAGAATATTCTAGACACAGGGAACAGCCAGTACTAATTACTGCAATGAATGCATCTCGTTGTTATAACCAGCAAAAAACAAGCAAGTGACTCTGACCATCAAAATGCACACAAATTATTTAAAAGCCCAATTCTAAGGGTTAGGAAGAAGAATCTGATTCTATAAAGTCTCAAGACTTTACTCAAGTAAGGAGGCTGTGGCAAACAGATCACTTGCACCAAGGAGTTCAGGGCTGGCCTGAGCAACAAAGCAAGGCCTAAACCTAAAAAAAACAAAAACAAAAAAAACTGTTCATCCTGCACTTGGGCTCTGGTTGAAAACTCCAGCCTCTTACCCTCTCCCTCCAGCTGCCTTTCCTAGCCCAGTCCCCAGCGAAAAGCTGTCCAGAAAGAAAACCTTCAACAGTGCAAGGACTGAGGCAAGGCGAAGCCCTGCTGGTGAGGGAAGGCCGTGCTCGGGTACAAAGGCCTGGGCATCTTCTTTGTTGCCACAGAACTGAAGGCAGCCACTGTGACCCCAGTCCTGGCCTTCATCCACCCACACCTGGCCTGTGCCCTCTGCAAGCGCCCCTCCATCCCAGCCTGTCACCTGCCTCCCCCGTCAGGTTCCGAGGCCAACACCAGGGCTACACCCCTGCCCTGCACCCAGATCCCCAGGCTCTCCAGAGGATCGAAGATGGCTCCTGCTACCCTGCCAGCAGTTCCCAGCCCACTGGTTGCTGTTTTTGCAAACAACTGTGATTAAAGAAACAAAATGTACCTTCTCTTGGGCCAGAGATTTAGCTCAGTGATTCCGGCACTTGCCTCACAAGCACAAAGTCCTGAGTTCGAACCCGATAACCACATAAAACAATGCTGGGCGTGGAGACTCACGCCCACCAGCAATCAATACCACATACCACAGTGCCGGGCGGGGTGGCTCACACAGTGACCTCAGAGCAAGCCTGAACTACAAAGTGAGACCCTGTCTCAAAAAAAAAAAAAAAAAAAGTACCTTCTCTTAAGTGCCCACCGCTCAGTAGTGCTGGGTATATCCACACTGTTGTGCAACCACCGATCTCTTGAATTCTTCACCTTGACAAAATGAAACTGTACCACTAAGCACCTCTCCATTCCTCTGCCGGGCGCAGCCAACACCACTCCATTGCCCGTCTCTCTGGCTCCAACTACGCTAAGCACTCAGGAAGGAGAAGCATACAGCATGTGTCCTTTACCATGGCCTGTGTCCCTCAGCACAATGTTCTCAAGGCTCATCTGTGCTTGCCATGCACCAGAATCTCCTTCCTTTTCAAGGCACACTTCCCACACCCTCTTATCCCTTGGCCCATCGAGAGCACCCGCTCATTTCCGCAATGCCCAGACGCCCTGTGATCCTGGCTCACTAACCACTCCGCATCCTGCCAAGTCAGCTCAGCGACAGCAGGTCTGGAGCAGAGGCCACAGACAAGCACGGCTGTGTGGGGGACTCGGCCAGGAGCAGGTCTCACAGCAGCCCAGCGCTGCTTCCACACCCACACTCAAGTTTTCCCACTGGACTCGAAATCTGGGCTGGACTTTTACAAGGGGGAACTTCTACTCATTTGAGAACAACCAAAACCTTTGAAATGCACCCACACTCAAGGAGAAACTGCCGAGGCCAGAGCTTCTCAAAACTTAATGTGCCTACGACTCACCTAGAGACAGTTTTTAAACACAAGATTCATCCAGCAGGGTTGGGGAGGGGCCTGCGCATCTGACCTCCTGAGAATTTCTCCGGCAGGCATGTCTGGGACTGTACTTCGATGGCAAAGGCCTAGCCACTTCCCACCAGCTCGCACCTGTCTTCTATGCACCCCCATCGCCCCGAGCCAGCTCTGTAAAATCTTTGTTTTGTATGGTTTGGGCTTCTGACTTTGCAAGCTCCCAGCCAGCCGCATTTACTCAGCATTTTAAAGCAGCCCTTCAGACTGTCTGGCTCCAGAGTTAATCCCAGTGCCCAACATGCTCAGTGATGAACAGCCCCTTCCACAGGCCCAAACAAGAGGCCCGAGAACAATGCACCCACGCGGAGGACAGCTTCCAAATGACTGCCCTGGACAAGCAGGACCACTTCCACCTGCTCGTCTTCCACCAAGGCTCTGGGCCGTGAGAGGCGGCCAGAGAGCTGAGCACAGCAGCCATGCCGGCTACCGGGCCAACCTCCCAAGTTCAGTTGGGTCAGTGCCACTCCCAGGGTCGCCTCCTTTCCACACTCTGCCTGAAATCAGCTGTGACGCTCCACTCCCAATGCCACCCGTGCGGACCCCTCCCCGATACCCACTGGCCCTCACCGCACTGTGCCCAGGACGCGCACTGTGGCTCTTCTGCTCTCCTACCTCCTACGTGAGCCTCTCCACTCCTGCCTGGATCCACCCTTTCCAAAGGCAAGAGACACCCCTCCTGTCTCCCCGTCTAGCTGCAGGGCTCGCCTTTTCCAACTCCTCCATGACCACCCCTAGCTTACTACTGTTATCTCGTCCCAAGCACACACAGCAGCCCCAGTCAGCGGTCACCGGCCTCTGAAGGTCCAGACCCTTAGGGATCTCCTCAGAGCCACATCTGCCACTGCGAATCCAGCCCCGGGACCACCGCCTGGCTGCAGAACTGAGTCCACACCCACCCACACCCCTCCTGCTGGGAAGGCCATGTGGGCCCTGCCGTGGTCACTAGCCAAGACCCAAACCAGACAGGGCCCACTTCTGAAAGCTCAAACATCAGCAAACCGACCCCTCTGGCCCTCTTCCCCCCCACACACACCTGCCTGGGGTCTCACTGGACCCCTTTCCCCCAGTCCTTCTCCACCATTGGTTCCTTCCCCGTTCAGCATGGACCCCACACAGCACCGTCCAGAGCATCTCTTGCCCGCTCTCTCAAGTCCCACCGCCTCGTCACATCAGCCCTGTGACCCCCCCAACTGCAGCTGTCTCCCACCACCTTAGACGTTGCCCCCACCCCGAGCCTCCAGTTCCTTCTCCCAACATCATCTCTCTCCACCCCTGCTCATGCTGATCGTGCCCTGCTTTTGATAAACCACCCATCGGTGACTTTACTCTTACACCTTCAGCCGCCATCTCTGATTCATCCTTGAAGCCTACACACATGTCTAGATCTACAATGTTTCAAAACTTCACTGAATCCCATGCTACCAGGATCTACTGTAGCAGGGATGGCGAACCTGTAGAGCTTTCAAAGATAACACACAGAGGGCTGCAGCACGTAGGTCACAAGTTCGCCACCGCTGGTCTACAGGAAACAACAAACCTCTCCGTGCATAGGAAATTTAAAGGACCTGTTGAGCACTCCAAGTCCTCAGGCGTCAGCAGTTAGAACTTGACCAGAAGGTGATTCCAATCTGGTGGCCCTTGGGACACCCTTCAAGAAACAGGCTTTTGGTATTGGTCTCACCTAACATGCACAAGGCCTTGGGTTGCACCCTCAGGGGAAGGGAAAGGCCCAAATAATTTGGTGGAGCAGCAGCTGACCTAGTGGGTGAGCCTCAGATAAAGCTCTTCCAGTCCTGGAGTTCACACTTCCATCACAGTGCTTGGTGTCATTTAGGGGTTCCTTTTTTGCTTCCCCACTCCTCCAGGGACTTGTCCTGAGTGACTTCCCTCCTAGCTCTGCGTGCCTCCTTAGTCATGTCTTCCACGTCTAAGAACTTCAGGTACCATCAGATACACCATGTAACATTTTGAAGTGCTCTACCTGGGATGGATGAATGAATGGATGAATGAACAAAGCAGCCCAATTAACATCGGGTAGAAATGAGCACTGACAAACAGAAAAGATGCTATTCTATGTTTATAGGCAAAGAACAAAAAGAAGATGTACAGGGCTGGAGATTTAGATCAGTGGTTCCAGCGCCTGCCTAGCAAGCACAAGGTCCCTGGTTCCGATTCCTGGTAACCACATACAACAATACCGGGCGTAGTGACTCACACCCACCAGCAATCAGTACCACATACCACAGTGCCAGGGGATTCCTGAGTTTGAGGCTTGCCTGGGCTACATAGTGATCTCAGGGCCAGCCTGAACTACAAAGCAAGACCCTGTCTCAAAAAAAAAAAAAAAAAATGTACAGAGCCACGGATTTAGCTCAGTGACACCATACCTGCCTGGCAAGGGCAAGGTCATGAGTTCGATACCCAGTACTGCAAAAAAAAAAAAGAAGACACACAGATGACCAAGAGGTGCACAAAAAAAACATTCAGCACCACTAATGGTTAGAGAAATGCAAATGGAAACTACAATGCACTATCACTGCACAGGTATTAGGACGACTTTTATTAAGAAAATGACAGCAATGCTTGATGAAGCCACTGCGATAAGCACTAGTCCTTCAGTTTCTGGATCTTGGGGAGCTGGGGGGACAGGCCTGGGAGAAAAATGGGGGGTTTCAGGCAGGCCCAGGGAGATAGGAGGTGGGGATGTTCAGTCTAGCATGTGTTTACCAACAGATATGGAATATTTCAGCACCTTAACCAGCCACATGTTCATAATGAGTGAAGAGACTATAAGTCATGGCAGGTCCAGAGAACCATTTCTTTCTGAAGTTGCTGGCTCCAGGGGAGTAGGGCTCCTGCATCCTGCTCATACCACTCCTCATGCGCTAGCGACAGCAGCACTGCTGTTTCACTACCTAGAAGTAATGCCTAGAGAGAAGCCACAGTACTGGTTCACCTAAAGCCTTATCAAAGGAAAAGGGGGAAAAAGAAGACAGGTAGACAGATAGAAAAAAAAAAAGGAGAAAGCAAAGGATGCTGGCATGGGGATACAGGAAGGAAGAAGGGACAAGGATTTTAAAAAGAATGGAATTCAGTGGCAAGAGTGAACAGTCTTCAGGAAGCCCTCGGCCTAGAACATCCCTCAGGCAAAGCAAAGCAATGTCACAAAAACCCTCTAGAAACAGGAGGCTGCTGTCCACTGTGACTGTATCCCGAGGCACTATCGGGGGCCCTAAATAAAGAGCCAAAAGGACTTAGAGGCAACTCACTCCCTCCCTCTCACACTGGGGAATCCACGACAAAACAGCCTGCTCATGCCACAGATGAAGTTACAGTGGAAATGTGCACATTCAGGCGTTCTAATCCAGCATCCAACAACTCGGCTGCCTGAGCGCACATCATGAGCTCCAGATGAAAAGTGGGTGGTCACCACTTGAAAACAGATGAGATCAGCTAGAACAGCATCCTTCCATCTGAGACAATCCACCTAGTGTAATCAGTGTCAGTAATTAGCTGCCTCTATCATCCAGAGCACTGATAGAAAACCTGGCTCCCCGTCCCTCTGGACTTTTAACAATTCCCTGGCGGTGCTATTTGCAGACCTGGGGATGAGGCACTTCCTGGTAAGAACTGCAGCAGCTGTGTCCAGGGGCCAGGAGGGAGGACTAAGCTCCATACCCCAGGCTTCTCCACTCGCAATCTAAAGAAGTACCAGCCAATGGGAGAAAGCCAAAATGACCTCACTAGCATGACCACAGATCCACTGCTCTGACAGTGAAAAGACAGTGGCAAAATGTTAAAGGTGCATCTCCCAAATACTCTAGAGTTTCGGGTAACTGGGTTTACAGTATCTGGATCAGCAGCTCTAAATTATAAAATGCCTAAAAATGAGCTGTGAACTTGTTCAAACAAAGACTTCTCAGTACTAACAAAGACTCAAATTTAGGATACAGGTAACTCACAGGAATCTAAGTTATTTTTTGCAGTACCCAGGGTCGAACTCAGGACCCTGCATTTGCAAGGCAGGTAAAATGCCACTGAGCTAAATCTCCAGCCCTGAAAAACTTAAATTCTTAAGCACCCCTAGGCCCCAAAGGTATCAATGCAAAATACCTGCAGTTCCTACTTTCTGAACATGTATCTAGGTCTTTGTCTATAGGATACTAAAGCACTTACAAACTATAATAAATATACCTCAAAAAGGCCAATAAGAGAACAGCACACTAAGAATAAAAATCAAACACAACATAAGCACCGATGCAATGGAAAAAAATACATAAAAGGAAAAACAAAACAGCAGGCTTTGCAAATCAAAATAACCCAAACCTTTACACTTCAAAATTATGTAAAATTTGGGCCGTAGATATAGCTCAATGGTTCCACCACCTGCTTGCAAGCGCAAGGTTTTGAGTTTGATCCTCAGTACACAACAATACCGGGCGTGGTGACTCACACCCACCAGCAATCAGTACCACATACCACAGTACTGAGCATGGTGGTTCACGCCTGTCATCTCAGCACTCAGGGGTCAGAGAAAGGAGAATTGCTGAGTTCGAGGATTGCCTGGGCTACATAGTGAGCTCAGGGCCAGCCTGAACTACAAAGCGAGACCCCTTCTCAAAAAACAAAAACAAAAAAAATTATGTAAAATTTAAAATCCATCAGAAGGGAGAAAAACACAACAAATAGAAGGAGCAATGGTTGGTATCCATCTAATATATAAAGATTTAAATATGTATACACTAAATACTTTAACTGATGAACAAAACAAACCAGAAAATTCACAGAATACAAACACAACATAAAAACTATTCAATATTAAAATAATAAAAAGGTACAAATTAAAACAATGTATTACCAATTTATTTAATAAGATTTTAAAAGTAATATTCAGTGTAGATAATGATGGAAGGCAACTGCATAAACCCCAGAGGTTCAGCATTGCAGGTTTCAAAACTCTGAACAACCACATCTTCAATACCTACTAGGTTCCCAACATTCCGAAAAAAACATCTGGAAATCCAGCCTGGCCACCCTGTAGCTTAATCCCATCCTTAGTCCATTCCCATAAATATGTATTTCAAAAGAAATACACACAGAGACAAAATGTAGACAGGCTGATCTACATAGTTATTCATCACAGCATTATTTATACACAGATCCAAAAAGCTAGAAATCAAAAAACAATTAAGTGGTTAGTACAGAAATTATCAGGACTGGGGATTTAGATCAGTAACACCATGCCTGCCTAGCAAGCCCAAGGTCCTGAGTTCAATCTTCAGTACCAAAAAAAAAGAAAGAAAGAAAAAGAAATTGTCAAATAATGTTTCATGAATAGGGAATGCTTGAGTTAAACATTAAGTGAAAAAAGTAGCGTCAGGCATGGTGGCTCACGCCTCTAATCCCAGCACTCGGGAGGCAGAGGCAGGAGGACTGCTGAGTTTGAGGCTTGCCTGGGCTACATAGTGACCTAAGGGCCAGCCTGAAATACAAGCGAGACCGTGTCTCAAAAAAAGTAGTAAAGGCAATGGTACATATAATTTGATTCTCATATTTTTAATGTTAACCAAAAAAGATTATTTTCAGAGTGATGCACGCTGGGGTCATGGGTAACTTCTTCCCAACCTTGCAGTAATTTCCAAATTCTGTGAAGTATTCAATTTCATAATGACTAGGATTTTAAAGAGACTTCTTTCCGGACAAGTTGATGTAACAGGCACTACTCTTTCTCGTTATATTGTGCATGGCTGGCTGCCTAAAAGCACCACATCCAAAAGAAAGTCCAAAGTATTACAAGTTGCTTCCACAACAGTGAACAGTCAAGACCGAACCTGTAAAGGTTTTCTGTAAAAAAGAAAGAAAGAGCACATTCAAAATGCTGAATGAAATAAAAATAGACAAGAAATCAATAAAACCTAGAAATTTATCTAAAGGTTGTAATAAGGGGACAGTCTAGAAAGCAGACTGTAGTATAAACTCCTGTTGAAGGGATAGGAGGATGGGGCACCAGAAAGGATTCAGCCGGCC
>PVIC010041240.1:0-16642 GCA_004025085.1 Thryonomys swinderianus
TGAAGCCTTACCCTTTACATGAGCAGCTGCTTCAGAGGACGCAGAACCTGGCACCCATATTCCCTGGGTACTTGCTACACCAACTGGGAGACAGAGAACCAGACACCCGTAGGTGGAGATTTTGACACCAGTATCATTAGCAAAAGAGTACAGGTGACCATCTGTAACCATGGAGAACCATAAAGATCTAAAGTATGTGAGAAAAGCACATCTCTATAAACATGTCCATTTCCTCGGTATCACTCCCTAAGCTACAGAGTTAACAGTGTTTACGATCACTTACAATTTACTATACATTATATGTAATAAAGAGATGACAAAGTATAGAAGATGATGGCAGCAGATGTAACAAGGTACTTCAGCTTTTTCTGTGGGTGATGAGCTTCTGCATATTCTGCCTTTCAGGATGGTTCCATAAACCAATCACCCACACTTGTTGTGCAGCAACTGTCCATGAAAATGGATTCACAGTACCAAACACTGAAGCCAACATATTTATCCTTTTGGTTGCAGAACTGCTGACCACAAGCAGGAATGAAGACTTCCCTTTTAAAATTTAAGGCAGAGAAATGTCAGCACAAAAAGTAGAGTGAGGACTCCTAAAAGTAATTTTTAAGCACAAAAGCAGCAAGAACACTGGCACAAAATAATTAAAAATTTTTTTTTTTATCAAACTAGTGTGCACTTATTTAAGAGACAAGCTGAATCATGGAAAGGGCCACTGGGCTTTGCTGTTTCTAACTCGCCCTTTCCCGAGTCCGCCCGGCTCTGTGAGTCCCTCGGGAGCCAGAGGTCCGCAGTCACAGCCGCTGCCGGCCAGGCCGCGAGATGGAGTCAGTCTCCTAGTGTCCCATTCCCAGAGACAGGCCGTCACTTGAATCTTTTTGTTGTTCTCAGAGGGCTTTGTTCACAAAGCTGTTTTTTACTTAACCATTGAGATTTTTCTCACTGTATCGACAGTAAGCTTTTTGCAGGAATTTTTCATGAAAACAGACAATTTTCGAATACTGCTGTGGGGGGCAGACTGCAGGGCTGAAGCACAAGGTTCTAGGTCACGTCCCAATGAAGTTTCACATAATGAATGTGTTCCTGGAAATTTAAAGCCCCCCAGACCAGGGCCAGGTGGCAAGCCGGTCAACTACAAAACGACCCGTGCCAAGATACCAGCTGGCAAATTCATTCTGTGCGGTACAGCGGAGTGGAAGAGCAGCGGTGCCAGCCTCCCTCACGCCCACACCCCGCGTGGAATGGCCCTGGAAGTGGGACCCAGCGGGACAGGGCCACCCATTAGGGCGGAAGGTGGTTTTCATCCGCCAGAAAGGCCCCCGGGCCCAGGAAGCGCCCCCGCTGAGGCTCCGACCCGGCGGCTTCGCGCAGACGTCCGGTCCAGGCGCACTGGCCCTGCGTGGGCGGTGTAGGCACGGAGGCCCAGAGAGGCTCCTGCACTTGAAAAGCTCGTCAATATGTTTATAGAAGTTTTAATTTTTTATTTAATCAGAATATTCTAAACAGCAGAGATCAAACCTACAGGACATTCTAAGGTAAAACAGAAGAAAGTAGTATTTTGAGACAGGTATTCAGACCCCTTTCACTGCAGGCATTTATTTCTTCTGAAGCTTTTGAAGCAGACAGAACTGCACCCACCTGCAAACCACACACAGAATTTGCCCGTGCTCCGGGCAGCGCCGGCCGACTCCTTGCCTGCGGGCTGCGTGCCCTGGCGACAGCCCCCCAGCAGCTCCATGCCCGCCCTGCATTTATTCCCCTGTGCACAGGCCGCAGAGATGCTGAGCACCAACCAGCCTCACTGTGGGGGAGTTCAGTGCCCAGGAGAGAAGGCAAGTCCTCGAGTCACCTGCTCCAGACAGCCTTGTCAGTCCCCGAGAAGTTTTCATCAGATGCTACTTTGGGAAGAGGTAACTGCTTAACTCTGAGCTGGAGAACACTCTACTTCAGTATTTCCAGTGTTGCCCTCCCACAGTGACTGCGGTAGAAGCAGCCAGTGGAGGCAGCTGTGGAAAGTGTGTGGGCTACACATCCGCCCTTTGAGACGTGTCGGTCAGGGTGAGAAGGCCACAGGCCATGCTGCTTGTGGCGAGAAACCGGGCCCAGCAAGTGCGGCTTCCCAGGTGCTACAACTGAAAAGGGCAGCGTCAAGCCTAGGGGGCTGCTTGGACTCTCGTCCTCGCCTCCAAGCCAGCAGCCCAGGGCTCGGGCTGCTTTCCCGGTGTGGCCGGATGAGCGAGGACGTGCCTCAGCCCGGACAGTGGCCCCAGGCTGCGGTGCAGGGAGAGGGGTCTTCAGCGGAGTGAGGGCGCCGCACGGTCTCGCAGGCCGCAGAGGGAGACAGATTCACAACCGCTGGGTCCCGAGCCTGGGCTCCTAGCAGGAAAACGAGTATAAAATATCCAGGGATAGTTTCCAGTCAATTTTGTTATTTCTCATTCTCTCATTGTTCTATGTGATTTCTTTTTCTGCCTTTAATACTTTCTTCCCTCGTTTTTTCTCCTTTACTCAATGCTTTTTCTTTTTTTTAACCTGTTCTTTTCTGTTACTTTTATATAATAGTATTAATTTCATTTAACTCTTCAACCAAATCCTTTAATTTTCCTTCCTCATTTTCAATTTTTTGGAAATTACACATATTTCATTCCTTGATTCCCAAACCCCCTTGATTCTTACTCCATAAAACACTTCTAGACATTATTAGAGTTAAATGAGTTAAATGAAACTTTCCAAAAATAAACTTCACGCACAGCACTCTCTCTAGCAAAAGCAGAAAATACATTCTTTTCAGCAACCCATAAAGTTTTCTCAAAAACAGACCACAGGCTCATCAAAGAGCATGGTTAAATAAATGCCAACAAATCAAAAATATCTTTCTGAGATAATCTAACTTCTTTGCTGCCCTCTAAATGTGTACCTTGGTGAGTTTTGGGGGAAAGCCACCTGTTTGGTTCTATAGAATTGTATAATGTTCTTCCTATGTGTACAACTCCGAATACCTAAGGTACAGACTTGAATGAGTGAGAAGGCTCCTCATCTCTCAAGTGATCTCCACGCCTGGAGATCCCCACTGGCTGCCAGTGGCGGTTCACATAGCTGGGTTTTGTTTTTGATTTTTTTCATCCTGAGCCTCGGCAGTTTGTAATACTTTGGCTTTTGTGTGCACTGGGTTAGATCCAAAGAAAAGGGGAAAAAAAGGAGAAGTTTGTCCACAAAGTTTCAGCAGCTGGGCTTCCACGGGGAGATACATACTTCCTTGCGGGCTCTAGGCCCCATCTCTGTGGCACAGGCCCACGCGAAACACCGTCACGGAGGGGCCACAAGTGCTGGTGGGCAGGGGGAGAAAGGAGCCCTTCTCCACGGAGGGCGGGAATGGGCACTGGTGCAGCCACTGTGGAGATCGGCGTGGAGATTCCAAAGAAAACCACGATTAGAGTCCCATTTGACCCTGCTGTTTCCTTGCTAGGAAAATACACAAAAGAATTAAAAGAATCATAGCACAGCGACATATGTGCACCTATGGTTATAGCAGCTTAGTTTGTGACAGCTAAATCTTGGAAACAGCCCAGATGTCCATCAACCAGAAGATGGATAAAGATGTGGTTTATTTTTAATAAAGTGCAATATTACTCAGTGATAGTGAATGATAAATTTGAATCATTATACTCAAATGGATGTATCTGGAGGACATACTAATAAATAGGACACACACACACACGTGTATATATGTACCGTATCTTTTCTCTAGTATAAAAGATGGAAGTTATAAATAAATGCCAAAATGTATGATAGGTAAGTGAGGTAGGAAGAAGATATACAAAAGGAAAAGGGAAAGGGTGGGTTAGATAAAGTAAAGAAGGGAAGGAAAAAACTTTATATAAAAAGGGAAACAAAGCTTCTGTGTACAGGGAGTAAGGGTTGTAGGGGGGCAAAAGAAAGGGGAAAAGGAAAGAATCAAGATGCATCAAGTACAGTTACAAATTCTCAGTGTGAATGTGATAATGTATGCATAAAATGTACTAATAAAATCACTTTAAAAAGAAAATATGGCATCCAATTTTACAGTAGCCTCTTATGTCAGACTTTCAATTTCTTTAAGGAGAGAAATTTCTGCTTCTTCCATGAGACTTTTTTGCATGATATGGCGTCCAAGCTTGAGAGATTGAAAGAAGTTTTTATGTTACAGAATTAATGCCATTGTCTATAGCTGCGTCCTTAAGAGAAAACAGGTGACAGAGGCGTCTGGGCGGGCCCTTATGAACAGGTAAACCAGATACAGCCCTGCCCTGGAAAGGCCACGGGAGCACTGTGTTCTGCTCGGGGATGGGCTTGTACTAGCAGTCAATTAATGTGCATTGTTTCATTAGAAAAATATAAATTATTAACTAGGAGAGAAAAAAAGTATTTTTGATAAGGGAAACTCAGTTCTGTTCAGAGCACTTTTTGCACTGTACATAAGTGTGTTTGCAAAATTAAAGTTGAATGAGTAGTTATGGGTTTCAAATGGGTGACAGACTGTGTGGAATATTGTGATATAAATGAAGCAGAACTTTAAACTTTTATGTACCACATATGTCCCCAAAATGCAGCAGGAATGGAAAGGATTACTTTTCAAGTTTTTTTCCAGGCAATGACAATGAAGTCTCCTTTGTCTCAAAACATGTCCTTCTTGGGCTGGAGATTTAGCCCAGTGGTTCCAGTACCTGCCTCGCAAGCACAAGGTCCTGAGTTCAAGCCCCAGTCACCACATACAATGCTGGGCATGGAGACTCACGCCCACCAGCCATCAATACCACATAGCACAGGGCCGGGCGTGGTGGCTCACGCCTGTCATCCCAGCACTTGGGAGGCAGAGGCAGGAGGATTGCTGAGTTTGAGGCTTGCCTGGGCTCCATAGTGAGCTGAAGGCCAGCCTGAGCTGCAAAGCGAGACCCTGTCTCAAAAAAAGTCCTTCTTTCATGTCTACATCTAAGTAATGTTATGATGGTGTGCTGTCAGAGATTATAAATTTTACTTTCTGTTATTCACTATTTTAAAAATTACATAATAAATACCATCTTTGAAACAAAGCATTGAAAGCAGTGGTAAACAGTTGCATTTTTTATTGTTTTCAAAGTACCATACTATATTAAAAAAGTGGTTTTGATCATCATTAACTCCCAGTTGCTCAAGGGAATAAGAGAAAATTAGTTGATGTTGTGAATATTCTTTTTAATACTTGGTATATTTTCAACTGTTTTTTTAATCTAGGCATTTCTTATTAGAATAAATGACTGCTATTCAGCCATTGCTTTAAAAGTTTAAATTTCCTCCAGATATGTTTGGAATTAAAATATGTTTTGAATTTAATTAGAAGTAGAATGAACATATCAGCATTATGACCATTTTTCATTATTATTGTGCTAAAAAGGAGCAATTATTGGTAACTTGCTTATTTCTATTTTGGATAGGTCAACTAAAGTAACATAGTCAACTGCTTCCTGCTTTTGTGTTTTTAAAGTTAGATTTTATTGGCATTTGGGAAAAGCACGACACTAAAATTAAAGTCATAAATGCAGCCTGTAGAGCTGCAAAAGCACACAAAACTTTGGAAAATGGAAGAAAGAAAGTCCCATGGAGAACCTAAAGATGGAAGAGAAACAGATGTGTACACAAAATAAAGGAAGCATGTTCCCACTCGATGCGGAGACACTGTGTTTTATTTTTTTAGAATAGTGGAGGGAGTGTGATATTTTTCAAAAGGTGTCATTCTGCAGTCTGAAAGTGAACCATTTTAGAGTTGAAGTTCATGTGGTAGCATCTTGCCTAAAACTTATCCTTTCCTTTTTAAAAAGAAATTAAGCTGTATGTGTGACCTTTAGCTTAGAAACGTGGCATGACGGTGTCCATTTTGCTGGTCTAGGTAGTAGCACCCTTCTGACCCTTCTGACCGCCGAAGGACTTCGCCCCATAGTAACTTCACTGCTCCGAGATCGTGGCTTTGATCCTCGCGGGCTCCGGGCTCCCAGCCGCTCGGGCCACGGTGCTTGGCGGCACCTTTGGAACCCAGAGTCATATGGCTCGGCCTGGCCGTGTTAATCGTTACCAGAGCCCCTGTGGCAGTAAGATGTACCCTCTAACTCTTCAAGATGGCCATGCCAATAAGGAACTTCAGGTGACTGTGCTCTTAGCGTCTAGGAGCTAAGTGACACCGTGATGTCCTATTAAATCTAATAGCGGCGCTGTCACTGGTAAACTGTCTAAATGAGGTTGGAGACGCAGCTCTGGCGTGGTGAAGTCTCGGTCACCGTCAGGCCCTCACAGCGACGGCAGCTCCCTGGCCCCGCTCTCGCCGCCTCGTCCCCACAGCACGCCGGAAGGACAGGCCCGGGAGGCGCAAGAGTGGCATCTGTCGTTGAATTCTTCTCCCTGATTATTTATATTCCCGGACGTAAAATGATTGCACTGCTTTTCCTGTTTAGTCGTGTCCTAAACTCAGATCACAGCCTTTCACTTCTCACTCTACAAAACAACATATATAAATATATCCAAAATTATCTAGTGAAAATTTAGAGGAATACATAGCAATCTAATAGTGTGCCACAATGAATTCGTGATTATGACAATAAATTTTTACTTGTAATAGGCAAAACTAAAAATATGAGTGTTTCATCTTTCTGGATGTGCTGAGTAGTTCCTTCCCCCAAAATGTGCGTATTTAATCACCACCTGTCCTGGAAAGGCTAGATCAGATCACAGTGTGAAGGGTGTCTACACATGAAGGTACAGCCACTTGTGCTGACCATTGGTCCGAAGTTAGAGGTCCTCTGGATTTTCCGCTTGCACCTGGGCCCACAGGTAGAGGGGTAGCCGGGCGGGAGAGAGGGCGGCGTGGCTGCTCCGCAGACGGGCAGGAGCGTGCGGAGCTCGCCTGGCAGGTTCCGCTCTCCTCCGGCCCCAGGGCCCCGCTTCCCTTCCGGCCCACAGACTGCAGGGTGACTAAGCTGGCTGAACCACCAAGCTTGTGGTAGTTTCAACATCAGCCATGGAAAAATAACAGATTTGGACTGCTTTTCGTTAAAATTTTTTGAAAATTCTACTCATGTAAATGTTTTATAGCTGTTCTAGTTAATTTACTCCATGTATTATAGCAGAAAATATTAAAATGTTATAACTGTTCTGCCATTGCAAGTGATTCATTTACTTGTCAGGTTAATTATCAGCTACATCTAAGATTTAGGTCACACAAAATTTTAGTAGGTATAAACTTTTAGCTAGACTTTCTATTTAAGATTTAAACACTAGAGTTATTAATAATTCAAGGTGAAGTTGTATAATATTTCTAGCTTTATTAACAGTAGAAATGTTTACACTTAATGTCTAACTCAAGTAATTCTCAAAGCAATATTTGGCGTTGACTAACACTTTCCTTGGTGAGCAGAGAGATTTCTACCATATACTGACTCCATTCATTACAGAATGGTAGAGTTGGAACTGAGGGCAAGCCATGGCACCTTAGAGCTGGCGTCCAGAGCCCACAAGCGCTGTGCCCAGCCGCTCTAATAAGGCTGTGAGAAAAGGCTCAGACCTCAATGGCTTAAGCAGAAGGCACTTACCTTCTTGCTTGTGTGTCTTTCGGTTGCTGCAGCTCGGTGGTCAGCGAGAGGGTCCTATGCACACTTGGTCCTCTCCGGTAGGTCATGGTGAAGCTGAATCTGAAATAATAGGAACGTGGGGCATACTGCAGGGAAGAGGAGGACTGAGGTAACAGCCACACTCATCATGAGCTCGCGTAGAAACTACACTTCTGTTACACTTCTTTGGTGCAGCACTTGGATAGAATTCGAGGTCTTTCCAATGAGCTACGTCCCCCAATCTCTCACTCCCACCCCCTTTTGAGGC
Organism: Thryonomys swinderianus; assembly: GCA_004025085.1. Classification (NCBI taxonomy): domain Eukaryota; kingdom Metazoa; phylum Chordata; class Mammalia; order Rodentia; family Thryonomyidae; genus Thryonomys; species Thryonomys swinderianus. Next base: position 7,888 of record PVIC010041240.1, read on the forward strand.
AAGATAAGTTGCCTCAGTTGGACTTGACCTTAAGATTGTCCCGTCTCAGCTTCCAGAGTGCAGGGACAACAGGCCTGCGCTTCCAGGCCCTACTACATCCTCTTATTACCCACAGTTTGGTGATCTGTAGAAGGTTTCTTTTTATTGACAAAAGAAAATCTGAAGTTAAATGCTTTCCAAATACCTGTTCTGAGGTCGTAATTGTCAAGTCTTAGAGGACGGAAGCATCCCAGGTGTGCTCTGACATTTGACTTCCACGTAGAATCAGAGAAGATTGAGTGATCTTCTTATTACAGCTCCAACTGCTCGTTATCCATGATCTGATTTAAATGTTAATTTATATAATTGATGTCATTCTGTTAGGCACGAAGTAAACTAGGAAAGTATTTGGATGTTCTTATTGTGGTTTTATACTGCAAATTAAGCTGACATTCTCTATATTTAGTTCATTCCTTATGTATCTCATAGGAAGAGTAATAATATATTTGACTTATGCAGAGGAAACAAAGTGTTCCAGGCAGTTACACCCTGAGAGAGAATAAAGGGCCCTTAGGAAAACTCTTAGTCTGACAGTTAGAGAGCACTATGTGTTTATTCTAAAAACTGCCTGAGAGACTGTCTTTCCCAAATCATCCTTAACTATCATTGCTGTAATGACAGACATTCTTAAATACTCAATGGAGCAAGCTGTTTGACTTTATTTCATCTCACTAATCCTGTTTTAGACACTTGACTTATGATAGGCAGAACTCTTTGTTTTGTATGAAAGCTTTTAGAAGGACCATCTTTTGACATTGTCTCTGTGCTTGTATTACAAAAACAAAATGTTTCCTTTCACAAACTGTAATAGAAGAGACAGAGTGCTAGACAGTGGTAAAATTGATGTTGTCTGAGAAGATATGTTTCTTAATTTAATTCTGATTTGATGCCATAGCAGCACTGATCTTTGTAATAATCGAGATTTATAAAGCTCAGCATTATGACTATACAGTAACAATAATGTAATATTTTAAATGAACAAAATCATAGAACATGTGATAGAAATTAACATGAAAAAAATTAGATCTACTATATTTAGCTTATGAATGAAATACAGCTCTCCTAAATGAAGATAGAATTGTACAAATGTGCACAGGCCCACTCTGAATGGCACCAGCCCAGGCCCAGTGTGTTGTGTGGAGTTAGACACCAGGGCCTCAGGGGAATCTCGTCCGGAGGTTGTTGGTGTTTTCCAAATAAAACAGTGACACGGAGAATGAGGAAGATCAGCCAGACCAAGCGTCCGTCAGGCCAGCGCGGTCCTTGGTCTCGGACTCTCACCCGCGGCACAGGGCTGCTCTGCTTAGCAGCTGACCCAAAGCTACAGTGTGCAGTGAGTGAGGCTGCCTCACAGCCAGGGCCTTTAAGGAAATTGGAGGCAAAACAAAGACCATGAAGACTTCCCTACTGCAGAACAGGTGATCAGGAGACAAAGTGAAAGTTTGTCTAACTTTTTATTCATAGAGTAGTAGGTTCTATAAATAAGATTAGTTATTCAGGAAAGTATTGATTTAATTCATATTAGTAAATTTATTAAATTGATAACAGTTCATCTACAATTATATCTTTAATGACATTTTAAATTCTTAGGATGTTTGAAATTTTTATGAAAATATTTTATGTGCTTCAAGTGGGACAACTGGTTTACCTTTTATAGTCTTGAATGAAAAACTATAGGTATCAAATGCCAACTTCTTAATTTAAAATAAAAAACCCATATGTAATTTCTCAGAAATGATGTGACAAGAATCAAAAAATAAGGCCGAAAATTGCAGAAATACCTGAATAAAGTATATGAAAAACTTTCTTAGGATTGGTCTTGGCAGAAATATTTGGTGTATGATCAAAAAAAGTAAAGGTTATAAAAACAAAAACAAGCACATGAGATCACATGAATTAGACAGCTTTTATATAACAAAAACATCAACAGAGGGAAGAAGTAACCTATAGAATGACAGGAAATATGTGCAAAATTACATAACTGAGAGAGGGCCCAACTCAATAGCAAGAAAACAACTTGATTAAACAATGGTTAAAACAAAACCTATATATAGCAGCTATATGAAAAAATACTCCCCTATCAACAGGAAAGTCTACTTTGAAATTATGACTTGTCATTCCACAACTTTGAATAATTTATCAAAAAAGGGAAAAGATAATAAACATTGTGTGGATCTGCAGAGAGGGAATCCTTGTGCAATACTGTAATGTATTAATTAGCTTTCCATCTCTACCACAAAATAACAGAAGCAATTAACTTATAAAGACTAACTTTAAAGAGCAAAAGGTTATTTTGGCTTGCAGTTTGGGAGGCTTCAGTTCATGCTTCAGTGGCTCATCTTTGGGCCTGTGGCAAAGCGAGGTGTCATGGCGGGGCATGTGAAGGAGTGAATCACCTGATGCGCCAGCGAGCTAAGCAAAGGCTCTCCACACCCGCCGCAGAGCGAGCCCCCAGGACCCCCCCCCGCAGGCCTGTCCTGAGGTGCAGCCGCACAGCCCGTCTCTGCCCGCTTCCAAGCTGGCCAGTGGGCGAGTGCATGAGCTCTACTGTCACAGGAACAAGTGCCTCCAAAGCGAAGAGAGGATTATGGTTTCTACAGTCCGACATCTTTACTGCTCCCTGTTTATAGCAGCACTGTTCCGGTGACTGTGGAATCCCCCTAGTGTCCACTGGCACATGAGTGATAGGAAAGTGTGACATATTTACATATAGTATACTTTATACATTAGTTATGTATCCTTACAAAAGAAAATAAACGATATACAACTGACCCTGGTTGAAGTGATGGTAAGTGAACACAGCTAGACGCAGACACAAACAAACCTTACTTTTCCTTGTGTGCAGAAGTGAAGAAAAAAGGAAAGCCAACATGAGGAAGTACGGGCTTTCTGGGGCTGGGTGTATGGAGGATGAGATGCGCCAAAACACTCAAGGTTCAAGCAAGAAGCACAGAGTAATCGGAGCGTCCTCCTTACAGCGAGGGGCCAAGGGTGGGAGGTGATTCATACATTAGCCTAGGTGTGTCATCGCACTGTGTATGGACTGACTGAACTTCACATGGCACCCAAGAAACAGAGTGAAAATAACAATGAGAGAGCACATTCAATATAAAAATGTGAGCATTGCACATTGCTGCTATTTATAAACAGAGACTATTTTTTTAGACGTTTAAAATTGAAATTATGACAGTCCAGTGACCTGAAGAACTTTTCAGGCAGCCCAAGCCGCTCCTCGTGGCCAGGCCCAGCCTGTGTCTGTGCCCAGTGACGTCCCTGCCCGCGTCCTCCCCTGCGCTGGGACTGGCCACAGGCAGCTGCGGTGTGCTGGAAGGAGAGCGTCCAGAACACCGGCCGAGCCGCAGAAGCGCTGGGAACTGGGTGCATCACACTGTGCTCCGCAAACCCTCACTTGCTATGGACTTTTTTGTCCAGAATCTTTAAAAGTTGCACAGAGGCAGCAGCCGGGCCACTCCCAGAGCACCTTTACTGCTGTGGAATCTGGGAAGCGGTTGGTTTACCTGCCTCACTATGGTATTTACAGCGTGTTTACATCACGCCCAACTCCGTGTCTCCATTTGAACAGCACATTAAATATCTTCTGCTTTGAGGAAGAAGACGCATGGTGCTCTGGAGCTCGCATGAGCACGGCGCCGTGCGGAGGGCAGGACGGCTGCAGGCGGGAGCAGCCTGGCCCGGCCAGCTCCATGAGCGCCCCGCAGGACACGCGGGCTGCAGCCTGGAAGGCTTCCTGCTTCCCACTCCCACAAACCTGACCCCTTAGGTAGCTCGAAAAAGCCAATTTGACAGCAAGAACAGCTCTTTATAGCTTCACTTTAAATGCATCAAGTCTGTTCCTGTTACGCATGATATCAAAGTCAGATTAAATATGGCATGGTTTCTCTTCTATGAAAAACCCCAAATACATATAGAGTGAAATGAAACGTAGATAATACCAAATAGCGAGACAGATCTTTCTCTAATGGGAAAGGGTTGAAAGGCCATTAAAGAGCAGAAGGAGAGACAAGAGAAGAGCAAGAGATTTTCCTCAGTAGACAGTCGACGTTTCTAGCATCTCCGTCTTTCTGGGTTCTCCACCTTATCTTCAGCTACTCTCAGATGTTTCCTCTCAAGTACACATTGCCTGGCCCAACAGGCCTACATCTGGAATCTGGGTGGAAGATTCCACGCACTGTAACTATTGCATTCTACATGTCGGCAAAATCACACCATGTGGATGATGCCAAGATCTGCCAGCAGTTCAGCCAGCTGCCATGCCCCAGTGGATCCCGGCTGCAGAGACCTCTGCAGGCTTTTGATTACTAAACTCATCCCTCAGACGGCTCTGAAGAAACACATGTCCTAGGAAACTCTCTTCTCAAATGAGAGTCTCCATTTTGCACCTTTGAGCCTGCGATGATAGGGGTCTTTGTGAGGTCACTTTTCTTCCTGTTCTTGCATAGAGTGTGTGGCTTCTTTTTTTTTTTTTAACACATCTTTTCAGCAATCATGTTTTCCTTGGCCTCAACTTTGGTCCATGCTTCCTTGCTGGTGAAACTCCAAACTTGTATATTTTCTTGAGGATATTTGTTTCTGTGTTCATCTCTGACTTTTCTTTCTTCCTTTGCCCTTGTCTGACATTTTCACTGGGGTAATGCTAGGCTTGTTGGATGAGTAAGGACTCCCTGTCTCTATCCTTTAAAAATTTTGCAGGGAGTGATAACATTTCTCCCAGGAGTGTTACTGAAATTAGCTAGCAAACAGTCTAGGACTGAGCAAGGAACTGACCACTGTTGGTGCTGTGCCTGCCTGATTTCTGCCTCCGGACTCATTGTCACACTGCAGTTGTCCTTCTGTCTTCATAGTTCGATCAGTTCTTGCTGCTGGTAGTTTTTATGCTTTTTGTTATTTGTGCATGTTTATGACTCTACATTCTTGTAGAATTGGTTCTTCTGTCATTTAGTAACGGTTCCTCTATTCGTGATGACTTGTCTTGCTTGAGGGCTCCTCTGTCTGGGGTTAGTGCAATGACGTTGCTGTGTTTTCATTGGGGCTGATACCGTGTATGAGCTTTCACACTGCTGTCCGTAGACCCAGTGCTCACAATTCTCAGGAAAGGCCTAAGGAAGCTTATGACCTGGCAGGATTCAGCCAGAGCCTGTGGTGGAGAAGTTCATGGAGGCCAGGCAGAGCGAGGAGGAAGCAGCGATTTATTTTTGACCCCCACTGAGAGTCTTTAAATGTGTGTACTTAGAACACTAATGTATTTGGATTAACATTTGCTGTATCTAGTGTTGGGGTTGCTGATCATTACTTTGCAAGCTCTTTGCTTTTCTTTGACTTTCTCTCAGTTTGTTCCTCTTGCAATTTTAACTGGCACTTACATGACTCCTTTTTTGACATACCAGTTATAATTAATATTTTCCACCTTTTAGTTGCTGAGAATTTGCCATACACATTTATAAGTAATTAAATTTTACTTTCAAGTAGCAATGTAGCACTTCCAGAGTAATACAAGTATCATGCAATAACAAAATTATCCTACACACATCTAGTATCTTAACATCTAAGAAATATTTTATTTCTCATTCCTATTTAAGGAATAATTTTATAAGAGTAGGACTTCTAGATGTTTTTTTCTAAATACTTTGAATACTTTCTTTATATTGTCATGCTTGCATGGTTTCTGATAGACCCGATGTAACTTTTACCTGTTTTTATCCTCCATCTTCTTTAAACACCTTAGATTTGTCACTGATGTTCTGGGCTTTACAGTTCTGTACAGCTGGTGTACTGTTGGGCACATATCTTGGTGTCTTCTGAGCCTCTTGGGTCTGCAGTGTGGTTTATGGCATTAATTCTGAGGAAATTATCCAGTGTTATTATTTTAAAAGTCTCGTGTCTCTTTTGCTGTTTTTTTTTCCTATGTGTCTGTTACATTTTCTGTACCTATCGCCAGCCCTACAATCCTCTGTTAGGCTTTTGTCTTTATGCTCATTCCTTGTACCCATTTCTTTTGATACATTCTCAAGATCAGAGATTCCTACTTGGTTACATTTACTGCGACCTTCAAAGGCATCCGGGATCGCTCTGCAGCGCTTTTCATCTGCCGCATGGCTTTGTGTCTCTCTTAGGGTTTGCGTCTCTGATTGCAACACTCACCTGCTCCTGTGATAGCTGTTTTCATTATGTCACATGGATCAATCTTCGCTGTTTTAAATGCCTCATCGGGCAAATGTGGCACTCCTGCCATTCCTTACAGTTGTGAGTTTTTCTGATATGCCTGGAAAATTTTTCTTTTTGATCGACAGTGAGCCAGGAGGACCAGGTAAAGGGTATCCCGGTGAGTGGCCTGTGGTGAGGCGCTGTCAGGAGTGGGGAAGGGAGAGAAACTGGGTCTGTAGCTCAGCTGCTCGGCTGCCAGTGCGGAACGTGCCTAAGTTAGGAGAGGTGAGGCTCGCGGATCATCCGCTGCTGGCCTCCCTGGATGGCTGGAGCGGCTCCGTCTGGGTGTCTCCTGCCCGGGGCCGCGGGCTCTAGGATGACCCGCAGCTTCGTCTCTGCCAAGCGGGTTTCTCTGGAAGGCACATTTCCAAGCGGGTTTTCCAGCGAGCTTCAGCGTGGGAACCCGCTAGAGTTTCCAGAGGCAAAATGCACAAACGCGGTGGAGTCCTGGTGACGGGTGCCAGGTCTGAACCCTGAGCTGCACACCCAGAGGCTCCTGCGGTCCGGCCATTCTCCACAGCTTATGGCTCCACCTGTGGTTCACAGGATGTCTCCACGGCGGACCCTGCTCCGGGACTGCCTGCGGGCCCCTCTCTGACGGAGCCAGGGAGAGCGCTCCACGCGTTAAGGACAGGCCAGAGTGAGGACTGCCTGATTCTCAAGAAGTAAACAAGTACGAACGACTCAGTTATGGACCTTCTGTTTTTAAGCAGCTCTTTCGTGGGCCTGAAGCCATCTGAAGATATCTTCACAAGGGAAGAGATTTTAAATTTCATTTTTCAAATTTAAGTCCATAACACACTCAAAATCATTCACTTGTATTGTGTGTGAAGTCACATTAAAATTAAGGGAAAGAAGAAAAGAATTAATTATATGCACAAAGTACTGCGTAGGTTGAACTGAGTCAATGGTTATTTAAGAAACTGTTAACATGTAGCAGAGTCAAAAGGGGACACGTAGGAGTGTTATGAAGATAAAGCGTGAAGATGCACCTCTCTGGAGGATAAAATACAGTTTTCCTGAAAGTCTGAATAATCCACATCATAAGTCTTCCAAACAATAATTAAAGTTCTTCACATTTAATTTTAATAGACTAATTGAAATAGAAAAAATCAAAGGATTTTTCTAGAATTCAAGAAAAATGAATAATTTTACAGGTAGTGTGGATCTAAAGTGAGTGTAATACAGATACTAGTGCAAATTCACCAGGTTTGGGGTCGGTGTAGCTGAGAGAGAGGCCTCAGCTAAAGCAGGAGCCCAGAGTATTTGTGCGCGTGGGTTGTGGTCTCTAGGGAGCGGCGGGTGCGGAGAGCGGGGTTCGCCAGGGAGCAGCGCCGGGGCGGACGGTCGCGGCAGATCGTGGTAACACGCAGGGTCCGGGCCCGCTCGCCCGGCCTGTCCTCTTCCCAGGAAACTTCAGAGCAGCACTTCTCCGTGTCACTCACGCGATGCAACAGGATTTAGCTAAAACACTTCCTGTGCCGAAGGGAGTGCAACTGAGCGAGTCCTCCTCCCAGTGTTCCTTCTGGTGTTCCAGATACCCCTGTCCCGGGCAGGCTGGACTTGCCACACCCACGGTGTGCGCACTGCTCACCGGCGCACAGTTAGCAGCAGAGGTGAGATTGTCAGTCTTCAGGAAGATTGTCCGCTTGTTCTCATGCCCAGGAGCAAGAAAACAGACTAGCTCTGTCGTCGGGTGTCACAGGGACTAGAGGACCGAGGGCTAAATTCACTGATGACTGTCTGTAGGACACAATGTGAACACAAAGATAAAATCTGGAGTTCGATAAATAGGAGCTTTATTTATTTATCAAAGATTTACAGTAGGCAGGATGCTCTGATCTTAAAAATGAGCAACTACCTATAGGTGAACACGGAATGCAAAAGTCAGTCCTGTGTCCGTGGGTCTGGCAGGAGGGCGAGCTTGGACGGGAGAAGGCGGGCTGAGGCGGGCAGGCGGCCACCCCGGAGCCGCTGGGGCCCAGAGCCCGTGTGCGGTCGGGGCCACAGTGAGGCTCTCGGGGGACAGAGCCTGAGGCCTTGGGGCCCAAACTCCGCCTGCGGGGACGGACAGCTGAGGGAGCCAGGAGAGATTCGAGAAGAGCCGGGCGGGGCGCGCGGTCACGGGGGAGCCGGCCGGGCCGCCTCGCGCAGGGGAGGCCGCGGCGACAGAGCGCAGCGCCTGCTCATGTGGGCTCGTGACACCGCCCGCTCACGTGTTTCTCCCGCTCACTTGTTGTTTCTCCCGCTCACGTGTTTCTCCCGCTCACGTGTTTCTCCCGCTCATGTGTTTCTCCCACTCGCATGTTGTTTCTCCCGCTCACGTGTTTCTCCCGCTCATGTGTTGTTTCTCCCGTTCACGTGTTTCTCCTGCTCACGTGTTGTTTCTCCTGCTCACGTGTTTCTCCTGCTCACGTGTTGTTTCTCCTGCTCATGTGTTTCTCCCGCTCACATGTTGTTTCTCCCGCTCACGTGTTTCTCCTGCTCACATGTT
>PVIC010041241.1:0-16316 GCA_004025085.1 Thryonomys swinderianus
AAAAGGGGGAACTGTGGAGAGCCAAAGGGCAACCGCACCCAAAAGATGGCGCTGAGGAAGTAGATCAAGTGGTCTATATCCGCTGAAAAACAAGTCTATATTAAGGCATTGCCTGATCAGCCAGTTCGCTTCCGCTGTATAGCCGCCTATCCCAGAATGCCACGTGTCCTTCAGGCATTGGCTGATGACTATGTATATACATACTGGGAGAGACCGGTGAAGACCCTTTTTTTTGCTCGAGCAAAGGATCCTGAATAAAACAGCAGAAAGAAGAGTTCGCGGTCGCGTCTTCCTTGCTGGTCGAGGGGGAAGCGACAATCCTACATGGAGTATGCACAAGTTCCCATCTTCACTAACAGCCTTCATCCAGAGTTCATATCCAAGCAAGTATAAAGCACCTAACAATTTACACACTAATCCAAGACTAGGTCCGGAGACAGCTCAGTGATTCCAGAGCCTGCCTGGTAAGCTCAAGGACCCTGGTTTGATCCGGTAACCACATACAACAATAACGGGCATGGTGACTCATGCCCACCAGCAATCAGTAGTACCACATACCACAAGGTGGGGCATGGTGGCTCAGGTCTGTAATCCCAGCACTCAGGAGGCAGAGGCAGGAGGATTGCTGAGTTCGAGGATTTCCTGGGCTACACAGTGAACTCAGAGCCAGCCTGAACTACAAAAGCGAGACCCTGTCTCAAAAAAAAAAAAAGAATCCAAGATTAACTTGCTAACAGGACTTGTGGTTGACATATACCTTTCTTATGAGCCTGTATTCTAAATTAATTCTTAGAAGCAATTTAAGTTCTTCAGAAATACATTTTGTTGCTTGGAAATAGGTAAAACCATGCTTAGTAGAAAAATCATTTTTCTTCTTCCAAGTTAGTATGAATTACAAATGAGGTCAGTTTTTTGACAAATGTCTCATCAATTCATTAAACTTCCCAGGCTAGGCTTAAATTTAAGGTCCCTCTATCCCAGCTTTCCAGGGTGCAAGGGTTACAGGCATGCACCACATTACTTTTTAGGTTAAAAATGTTAACTGGTTTAAGAAGCACACCAGACACTTTTCTGAGTGTGGATTCCTTCAAAGTTGCCTTGGGCTGGAGACTTAGCTCAGTGGTTCTGGCGCCTGCCTAGCAAGCACAAGGTCCCTGGTTCCATCCTGGTAACCACATACAATACCAGGCGTGATTGCTCAGACCACCAGCCATTGGTACAACATACCACAAATACTGGGCTTGGTGGCTCATGCCCATGGCACTTGGAAGATAGAGGCAGGACTGCTGAGTTCAAGGCTTAGCCTGAGCTACATAGTGAGCTCAGGGCCAGATTGAACTACAAAGTGAGAACCTGTCTCAAAAAAAGAGAAAAAAGTAAGTTGCCTTGTATAGGTATCTAGTTTTTCTGGACCCACTTCCTGTCACTTGTGAATTAATATTGGATAGTCGTTTTTGGAATCTTCAGCAGCTTTGTTTTTTTGTTTTTGAGACAGGGTCTCACTTTGCAGTTCAGGCTGGCCTTGAGCTCACTACGTACCCCAGGCAAACCTCAAACTCAGCAATCCTGCCTCTGCCTCTCGAGGGCTGGGATTACAGGCGTGAGCCATCTCACCTAGCATTATAATGTGTGGTGCTGACTGCTAAGGGGCATGTGCACTATGGCTGGTATTGTTGTATGTGGTTATTGGGGATTGAACCAGGAACTGTGTACTTGCTAGGCATGTGCCAGAAACACTGAACTAAATAAATCTCCAGCCCACCTTTCATTTTTTTTTTTTAGCTGCTCATGGCAAAAAATCCTTCTCTGTGGATATATTTGATGTTTTGAAACAGGAACTCATTTCGTGTCAAGTCTAATGGATAAAATAAAGCCAACAATCATAGTGGGGGAAAACCCCCCCAGAATATATAATTTACTATAATCAAACTTTTAAAAATAACTACATTTAACTCCAGGAAGCTGGGGGAAAACCTTTGCATATAACTTAAAACTCACTTGGATACATGTCCTGGCTTTTTCTTTCCACAGGTTTTTTTTTGCATCACCTATGCAGGCTCAGAGACCTCACTCAATTCATGAACTCTTGCAGCCCAAGTAAAATCATTGTCTAAATCATATAAAAAGAAAAAAAAAGTTTAAGCTCAACAATTGGGACTTTCAGTCATGCTGACAATTTTAGTTTAATAGGGCAATTTACTTTAATAATCCCAAACTATACCTAACAGAGGAAAAGAAAAATAGGCTTTGTCAGAAAATCAGTACAGCCATTTTGCTAGCAAAATCTTGCTTAATAATTTATTTAAATAAAGTATTTGAAGCAGTTTAGAAAAACAAGATCTGTATTTTATTTCCTTGTAAAAATCTTTACACATGCAGACAAACCAGTGTTAAGAAAGTATTCACCATCATTTAAACAAATAACCACTTAAATAGAACAATGTCTGCAATTTATCTGTATAAAAATAAGATACATTTTTACAGAATTCACGCTCCAGTTTGTATAGCAATAAACAATACACAACTATAATAAAGTACAATTGAACCTGACCATGGTTTTCCATTAGATACTGCTAGGGCATTTCAATGTGCAAAAAAATTTAACATAGTTCTTTTCAAAAGAAAATGTCCTCTGTTTTAGAGACCTAGAGGGTTTTATGTAATCAAATCCTAATCAGTTTGCTTTTAATGGTTTGAGTCCATACATCATATTGTAGACAGGTAAACCCAGGAGTGATGCAGGCTCAGAGGAAGAAAGTCAGCGCCTGTGCCTGCCATGTCCTGAGCGACTGCCACCATGGTGCTTGCCTTTGTGGGATCTCTCAAAGGAGCGGGATCTTTCACGCCTGTCCCTATGATGTCCCCTTTCATGCCTGTGTTTCTTGGCAGCATCTGAGTGATCCCGAGACTTGCTCTGAGATCGAGAACGGGATTTTTTCCTTTTATGACCATGTCTATTTGAACTTTTTAAATCATCTCTGGTATGCTTGGCCTTAAGGTGAGGAGAACCATGATTATGATGTCTTCGAGGACTTTCACTGTGACTGCGGGACCTGCTTCTTGATCTTGAGCTGTATGTTCCAGATCGACTCCGCCTATTATTGTAACTTAGATAATAAAAGTTTGAGTTTTAGATTCAGTTTCTATAGGGAACAGATTTTAATGTTTTAATGAACAGCAACTGATTATAAACACTTGGCTAAATTGATGACAAGCCAGAAACTAAAAACTTTTCTAAAAATTTTCTCATTTCTCCACTGTCTCACTGAAACCTCTATTGTATTAGAAATGTACTCTACTTTCCAAAAAGGGAGTCATTACATTTTACAAAATATCCTAGAGCCTACCTACCTTCATAAGGTCAGAATAAGCCACTTAGTTGCAAAGCTAACTACAAAAGACTATGGCTTTAGTTAACCTTATTGGCTATTAAGACCTTACTAAGATAGTGACATTTTCTAACTGAAGCTGAATGGAAAGACACTTTTCATGAATGTCCTTAAGGTACTCTACCTACAAACAAAAAAAGCACATGTATTTACAACACATCATGAAGCTTATTGTTCTAATTTACTTCATGTTTAAAAAGCTTAACCCTAGCCTAATTTTGAAAACAGGGTATGTCCAATATTTTCATAAGACCAATAACCTTTAAAGACTGCTAGCCTAAGTATCATTTACTTACTGTCTTCTTGGAGTATGTGATCTAGAACGTGATCGTGTTCTTGACCTTGATCGACTTGCACTTCTGCTATTTCTGCTTCTCTTGCTGTCTTTTCTTACACTTCAAAAAGCAAGACATTTTATTCAGTACTTAAATAAAAACAAGAGTCCTGAAACTAGTTTTTTAATTCATACTTACCCATTATAGGGACTTTTGGAAACCTGTTGTCTATCCTCAGGTTCTTTTTTGACTGCCTTCACATTTATGGAGACAGGAGACTTCTCTTCAGCTTTTACTTCTCTTGGTGATGCTTTTGAAAGAAGTAACAATACATTAATTACTGGACTTAAAAAGGGGCTAAAAACTTCTAAATGCAACTCAAAAGTACTACTATACTTCCCAGTATCACCTTTAGCTGACTGCTAGACAGCAGATCACAACAGTGTCTAGTAAACAGATACATGCTGAACCTCTCTAACAAAGATAAACTTTCTATGCCTCTAAGTAACTTCAATTCTGTATTTATCTTACATGGTTTAGAGGCTGGAGAAAATCCACCAAGTGTTGAAAGGGCAGGCGTTCCATCAGGATTCAATCCCTTTGCTTTTAACTTGGCTTCTTGTAAGGCTACTTTCCTTTTTTCTACTTCTTTTTCCAGCAATTCATAATTAGGCTGTAGAAGAAAAGAACAAGTTAGCATTTCTCCTTTAGTAGTGTCTAGTTTCTTGGCACTGACAATATTGGTACCAACTTGAGTAAAAACAGTACCTTTTTTCTGGTATAAAGCCTAAGCGTCTCTATACAGATTTCCTGGATCTCCTCTTCTGTAGTACCAAAAAGAAGAAACCAATGGGGCCGAGTTGGCAATGGAATCTAAGGCATGGAAAAAGATTACTTAGATTAAAAATTACTATTAATTTTTATTGGGCCTCCTGGTACCTCAGGATTTAACCCACAGAACAAAACAGATTATATAAACCTACCTGAAGTGCTCTAGCTGCAAGGTAGATGCAAGCACATGCTATAGTCTCTGGTTGAAAGCGAACAAAAACATTGGTTCGGAGACTGTCATTCATATAATTCCTGAAAAATATTTCAACTATAAGCTTTGTATGTGAACAAACCAGTTCTTCTGAAGCTTACATGATTTGGAGACTCAATCTACTTTATTCTTTTTTCTTCTCTTACATTCATATCCTTATATTCTAGCATGTAACAATTAACTCAAAATAATTAATAAAAGATTAAGAATGTAGTACTAGGACCATTCTTCAGTGGTCTATTTGACCAAAGCCCCTTTAAATAATTCAACTTTATTATCCATGTCATCCTTTAATGTATTTTTGTAACAGGCAATGCTCTGCAAGTCAATTCTAACATGACTTTTTAGAAGTGACAAACCACTCCCACAATACTTCAAGCCATTAATTACTGACCATCTCTCCTTTATCCAAAATGAAAAGCAGTACCAAGTTCTTTGAAAACTCTGTGACAGGGGCAAAAGGGCATTTTGGCAAATTATATTAAGAAAATTAAGTTACTTGAGAAAAATCTAGGTAGGGAGGGAAGTGAAGGGTAATAAATATACATAATCACCTTGTTTACATACTTTTGCAGTATAAACAACAGAAATAAACTACTTCAATTAATAAACTTGGTGGAATTTCTAGTGAGCCCTCCCCAAGAATATTCCTAAGCTAAAAATCTACAAATTGTTTAGGCTGAAACTTAATGATTTCTTAAAAATCCTTATCCATAAAAACTACTAAAACTTGTAGAATACATTCAAGTCATGCATTTTATAAAAGGAATGAGACTTTTGTGTTATTACTGAATATTTACTGAGTCCAAAAGATGTATGGCAGTCATAAAAAAGACATTTTCCTGGAAAAATCCAGAACATAAAAACTAAAATAATTAAGTTTGCACATCAATAGCTTATGAAGTAAAAATTGTGGCTAAACCACAATCTCCTTGCTTGACCTTAGCCAGCACTCCAAAACACACATGTGCATCTCAAAAGTCCAAGTTCAAAGGCATTTAACTCACATAACTTCTTAAAAATGAAGTACTTATTGTAGTATTACTGCCTGCAATAGTATAGCAACTGCAAATTAACCCAGCATGGAACTGGTATCCATTTAAAGATGCAGGTTGTCACTTCTTTGGCAGAATTCATACTATACACAATATATATATAAATTTAGTCAAACTCCTAATTTAAAAAACCATTTAATTCGTAATGGCTGGATAACAGATTTATCAAAAATGAACTATTCATTTTGATAGTTACAGGTATACATTAAATACACAGGCATGTTGAATAGTTACTTCTAGAAGGAAATATACAAATCCTTTTGACACCCCGACAGAACTAGAAGATGCTGCCAGATGGATATGGACCACTTCAGTGAATCTCGGATGAGAGCTTGCACTGGATTGGCTGGAGAGCAGGGCAGCCAATCAGGCCATCCTGAGGTCATGGGCTGAAGTGCAGAGGGCAGAGTTCTATGACTTACCATCATGGACTACCCTTTAATTAAAGAGTAGAAAAAAGAACAAAGTTAAATTGAGTTCTCCACTGAAAATAATTAGTCAAGCCAAGAAAACAGGAAGCAGAAATAAGCATTATTTACCTTTTGGTTAAGTAACAACAACAAAAAGACCCCAAACTTATCTCATTATTTTGGAAAAAGAAAATGAAACTTACTTTATTTCTGCTTCTGTTTTCCTGGCTAGAAATGAAATGCAAAAAAGCAACTTACCAGGCGGTCTGAACCAGGGTTTGATTACGTTCACATTCTAAGACTTGTAAATACATAACAATGATCTGAAGGGCAAGGGAAAAAAAAAAAAAAACCTCAGTTTAGTGTAATGGTGATTCTTTCTCAGACTTCAATAAACTGAAAATGTTCAAGTTCGATTTTTTCTGTAAACTACATAAGTAACACAAATCAACCTAACAAAGCACTTGAGAGTCAATGAGAGTTGTTACATTACCAGATTTAATACAAACTATGTTTAAATGTTCCAAAAATGTAGCAAAAAAGTGCATAATCCACTCTCAAAAAAATCTAAGCTGTGAATATAGCTCAATGGTAGAACACTTGGCTAGCATGTATCAAACTTTGGGTTTAATCCCCAGTACAGAAATAAAATGTCTTTACAAAGACTTTACTATGTTATGGGCACTGATATATTATTTCATTTTTTTTTACATTTCTTAAAAACCCTAGGGACACTTTGTTTTTAAAAGTTAAAATAGCTATGATACATTTTGTTATGTTAAGTCCAAATATTAGTTAATAACCTGTTTAGAAGTTTATCACAATGATGTGGTAAGTAAAAATTATACATGAATACCTATCTCAGTTTCTTTCCCATTTTACAATTTTACAATCTTAATAGTGAAAATTAAGTAACTGCTGTCAATAACACAATTAACAGAGGCATATGTTTATTCCAGACAGTCCTGGACCCAAGCACTTAACGGCAGCAACCACTAACCTACATTATTATTGATAATTATGAAAACTAAGCAATGCTGGGGAAAACCTAACAACCTTTTAATAATGGTAGAATAAACAGCAACTATAGTTTAAACACCTTAGTATTCTGGCAGTGTACAAACTACTTCAGCCAAATATTTATTCCTCAGAATGAAGTATTCCATCTTCTAGTATTTCAGATGGGAAAACTAGGATATAACCACAGAAGCAAAAAGAACTTACGAGATCACTCAATTAAGAGTGAATATTTGAACCTATGTTTTGACTTTCATTTTTCCGATTACTCTCAATGTCCAAAAGAATGCTTTTCATTAGGTTTTGAGACAGAGTCTCACTATGTAGTTAAGGAAGGTTTTGAACTCACAGCGATCCTCCTGCCTCAAGTCTCCTGAGTGCTGGGTTCACAGGCATGCACTACTACCATGTATAGTAAGAATGTTTTAAAACCAACATTAACTCTCAAATATAGATACCTATATAAATAAAATATAAACTCGAGAAAATTTTAGGAAAAGCCCTAATACTTACGAAATACAATTTTGTATATTCTATAACTCACCTTATGAGGATGCTTGACATGAACACAAAATCCCAACTCCTTTAGCACCCTCCTCTCTGCCTTGATAACTTGGTTTTTGGTGTTAATGTAGTTCTGATCAAGAATCAAGGGGCTTGGAGTCCTACAGTTTGTAAGAAATAAAATCAAAACTGTTTTGCACATCCAAAAAAATTTATGTGTGGAATCTCCATTTTCCCTTCCAACCAACTATTGGCAACAGAAACCAGCTTTTTTAAACTCCTGCAAACAAGTTAAAGCGTTCATCTTGTGCTGTCCAAGTTATGCTAATACATACATCCACACTTAAGTTCCCAAAGGAACTAACAACTCTACAGCAGAAGTCACTCAAATAGTCTTTTATTTATCCTCACAGATTTCTGATCTTTACCTAATGCATTTAACCTTAACAGGATTCATCATCATAAATTTTAATAGACTTCAGACTTTTCAATGACAAAATTAAGGGGTGATGTGTTTAACGCAATTATTCAAATCTCTGCTCAAACAAAACAAACCAACCTGAAAACTGTCAAATGAAATAAATCTTACAAATCAGTTCCAGAACCCATGTCTATCTATGAAATCCATAACTAAATTTGGTCAGAGGTGTAATTAAAGGCAACTTACGAGTATAGTCGAAAGAGAACAAAAGATACTGAAAAAACACGATCAAAGTCTCCGAGTCAGACTACATTCTGCTAACTTCAAAAGTTTCTCTACTAAATATGAAAATACCACACAGAAACAGTGCCATTCCACCAAGAACGAAACAACATAAAACAACAAAAAAACCTCTACAATTTTACAGTTAAGACTTACTTCTTCACACACCAATTTTATAAGGAAATGTTAAGGAATAGGACTGTAGTCTAAGAAGTGTATCATGGTTTTTAATACATTCTTGGATTCAACCAACAAAAAGTACATTTTTATCAAAACAATGACTACATGGGAAAAATGTGTACAACACTGAAATATTGTCTCCCAGTCATTTTTAGCTAATAGACCTAAGAATCTTTTCCCTCTGGAAGAAATACAACCTTTATAATATACTTAGTCATCTTTATAAGATACAGATAGTCATTCTGAGTGTTTAACTCAATATAGTACTTGTTCCAGAAAAACTGTATTTTAGGAACAAAACATCCATTTAAATACATACACTTGCCTGGCAAGTGGAGGCCCTGAGTTCGACTCCCAGTACCAAAAACAACAGTTAACATATAGTTAAATATATACACGTGAGGTAAGAAAACATTGTGTGCTACACTAACTATTCCTTCTGGGTAACCCCTTCTGAAACAAAAATCACCTATGATGTATTTTCCTCATTTTCTCACTTAAATTAGAGTAAATATAAGTCTTGGTAGTTATTCTACAAGTTTTTCAAATTTTATTAAAAGTTCAGAACTAAAAAGACAAAAACTAGGAAGACAGTTACCAACATTAAAACAATGGCTTCTTTCACTAAATTCAACTGTTGTTACATCTGTAATAGATATAAGGCCACCAATTTGGGGAACTGGCTGCTAATATTAAAATGCAACCATTTTATCAGGACACAGCCCACAAACGTTTTAAAAAATAAATTCATATCAGAGCATCCAACACATATAAAACTATGACCTGAAGACCTTACAGCTTGTAATTTTTTTAATGTTTTACCACTATCATAAGAAATCTGAAAAAAAATCCAAAATATCATTTCCACTTCCAACTCTCTGATGACTATTACAAAGTGATGCTTACTTATGGTTTTGCAACCAGAACTAAGAGATAAGGAAATTCTGTTATAGCTGCATACCACCTAACTCCTAATCTCTGCAATCCAGACAGTAAATGCACCATTAAAATTCCCACATGTTAGTTTTATGAAAGCGAAGTTCTGTAATATTGTTCTCCATTACATTGATATGGTGATAAAATTCATGTGTTCTTAGAATTAGGATGCTTGGCTTATGGATACTATCTGGTTCCAAGTCAGACCCACTACTTAATCCTGCTGCTATTATTTTCCATCTTTGTGCCTTAATTGGTGCTATGATTTTTTGCACCTCAAAAATCTCAATGACTTCAAAACCAGACTGAGGCAATAGAACCTACTATGTCGTGATAATTAAAACTAAATGTTCAACTTGTTGCTTACTCTGATCATTGTCTAGCTTCAATGTTGATTCTGTGGCTCTAAAAATGCCAACAATGCTCAGAATTGCTTTTAGTTCACAAATTCAAAGGCTCATAGAATACAAAATTTACAAGTGCCTTCAGAGATTACTGTGTATCAAAGATAGAAAAATGTATAGATCTACACTAACCAAAAAACCAAAACCAAAAAAGTTCTAGAAAAAGTCTTATTTATGTAACAAAGTATCCATTCATACTTTTTGTAGCAACACATTACATTCAATTAAAGCTTGCTAAATTAGAATCTCTTCTCTAAACAGATAAATGCTGTTCACCCATACAAGATTTGAATTGGTGCCAGTTTAAAAAAAAATCTCGGGGGCTGTGGGTGGTGTTCATCTATTTACAGAAACTCAAGAAGGACTTAACAAGTCAAACTACAGAACTCCTCTGCTTTAAGTTTCTATTGTTAGGA
Organism: Thryonomys swinderianus; assembly: GCA_004025085.1. Classification (NCBI taxonomy): domain Eukaryota; kingdom Metazoa; phylum Chordata; class Mammalia; order Rodentia; family Thryonomyidae; genus Thryonomys; species Thryonomys swinderianus. The sequence continues at coordinate 10,332 of PVIC010041241.1, forward strand.
TTTTTTCTGATTAACTTATATGAGAACAGGTTTAAATAAAATCTTAAACCTTGGTCTTTGGTCATTAAAAACTTATTTAGTAATTACTTTTTTTTAGCATGATCCATCTGAATGCAATATATTTAATTAAAAAGCAGAATCACTGAGGTCTAAACAATGTTACTCTCATTCATGTTACATGTCAGACTCTGGCACTAATTGTTCAAGAGACTTAAAAAACAAGCTGAGTCATATATAAATAAATAACACACACACAGATTTGCAATACCTACTTCAAAGGAAGGAGGAATTCTTTAAGAAGTTTAAACAAACCGAAGGTCAAGTTTATACCCATAGAAATAAACTGCAGAAAGATACTGGACTAATATCACTTAAGAACTTTTCATCTCCTACGATCTATAGATACACTGACAATATACAATGAATCACCAGTAAGAGCATTTAAACCAAACTTTGAAAGAATTTTAAATAAACCTTTAGAGCATAAACCTGGGCTGCTTAAAAACAAAAAAAAATCCATTACTACTGGGAATATACTGCACATAAAAATGTAAATTATATCTGGAAAGTAGTGAAATGCAAAAAGCAATCTTTCCTTTAAATTCAGCCACTTATTCTCAACTTTAGATAAGTATCAAATTACAAAAAACTAAAGTGGAACACATAATCTAACACAGGTGGAAGCCTACACATTGGCACTTTAAAAACAGTCCCCTGGAAATTTTACTGTGTAGCCAGGATTGAAAGACAATGACAAAGGTTACGTTTCTCACTAGCATTTTCAAGGTCACACAATAAAGTCATGCACAAATTGGCTAAAACACATTAAGACTGATATATATATCCAAAACAAGGTATAATATCAATGATACTAACAACATTAACCTGTACCCCAAAAAAAGAAAAGAAAAAGAGAAAGCCCCAAACAAAACTATAGTTCAAATAACTTGGACAGCAAAGACAAAAGCTTTTAACAAGAAACAGGAGTTTTTCTAAATGGTTCACCAGTGGCCAACCTGTTAGTCCCCGATTCCAGTGACCTATTCTCAGAGCACTGGCTTCTCCTTGGGGATTTTCGATACTTCACTCACTGTTGCCATGACGACAGCTTCATCTCTATGTACCACTCCACATCACCCAGGCTTTGGTAAATGTAGCTGGTCGCTGTATAGTCGGTTGCAAGGGAAAAAAGAGTTGAAGTTAATAACATATACAAGTTACGTGTCTGAGTAAACTTGTAATATGCATAGAAACACTTTTATATCCTGCTTTAAAAAAAAAGGAAGGGGCTTCCATGCAATTAAAAAGTCCTTTTAAATTTCATGCTATAATCAAACCTCGCAAAATCAATTTCTGCAAGGACCAAAAAAAGGCACTGTTACATACGACAAAACAGTTGGATAGATTTTAAATTAGTTCAGAAGACCTTACTTTGACATTAAGAGAGAAAACTTAGATCTAGAGGGAAAATTTTTTTTAAAACCACACGATGTTAACAGCTAGCTCAATGATTCAAACACTACAGAACACAGTACTTCCTTCATTCAAATATAAATATAATCCACTGACTTAAGAACCCTGTACTAGTGTCCTTTTAAAGCTCTTAAACACCTTGAAGAACATCACATAACCAATTACAAATTTAAACTCTATCACGCCAAATCCCAAGTCGAAAGCTTCCCATTTCTCAAAAAGAAACTAAAGACATTTTGAAATGAAAAAAGATTACCCTATTCCTAAAGAGAATACAAAAACATGGGCAAGAAAAAGTAGGTAAGAAAACCAGAAAATGCTGTGGAACAGCGCTATTTAGCAGTTTCAGATTTTCTGAGGAGGCTAACCATTTTAAAGTTATTTCCCTAGTTTCTTCTTTTGGTAGTTCCAGGACTGCCAACTTACAGATTCTGCCAAGCAATTAATTATGCAGAATTCTAATTTGGCACTAAACACCCAATCCCCAAAACAATGCTTTTCCAACTTCCTTTCATGTTAATACAAGTTTGTCTACTATCACCACAGTTCCTTAAGAACACAAAAGCTTATCTACACATGGATACCCTTCTGCAGTATGCAGAATCACCCATATACACAAGACACAGAAGTCCTGCAACACGTTTTTAGTACTGCCATCAGATGAGCACGCAAATCCACATCAAATTTTTTTAATCTTAACACCTAAAAAACACCTCTGCCTCTTTCAAGATCAAATACATGAGCTAAAAACAATCAATAAACCAGTCATGAGTTATTTTTCTCACCCACTCACTGAGACTATGCCTGACCAAAACAAAATACCTGTTTAATCCCTTTGAGTTCAAACATTATCATCCTGAAGTCCTTTCAGATCCGGTATTATGCGATATACTGTAGTTCAATGTTGCGAAGTACTCTTAAGCCAACCTCAATTCACAACGAATTAACTGGGACTTCAAGAAGAAAAGCAATCTACACAGAACTTTGCCACCATATTAACCCAAACTACAGTGTTTAAAACATCTAGCCTTCAGTCTTTGAGATAGGGGAGGGGGAATGCAACTTACAGAATACACTCAAACTTGAGCCAAATGTTTTCCCTTTCTTGTTTACTCTTAAGCCAAGGGACTGGCTTCACAGCACTGTTAAGACTGTCCATAAATGCAACTGCCTCTATAAACTTCAGATGATAGCTGGTTAATGGGGGGGGGTTTCCAAATTAATTTCAGTCTCAACTTTCCCTACATGAATTTTAACATTTTATTTAAAATGGTTTTTTTGGGGGGGTCCATGCTAATTGGAGAGAAAAGATGTTTTGATAATTGGTGCAGCAGTAGCAAGAGTGTTATGTTTAATAATGCCAATCTTACCTTTTTCCTCTTAACTGGCGGAGGTGGTGAAATACATTAATCACATCTCTTATTCTTCTAGGTGCTTCTTCGATTTTTGATGCAAGATTAATACAGGCCATGGCAACAATCTGAAAAAAAACCGTAAATGGACAAAAATAATTGTTTCCTCTCTTCAAAGTGTTAACAACATATTTTTATACGACTTCAAAATTCAACCGAGACTATCTTTGGTGAAATATTAAAACCGACAGGCCTAAACAATAGGTTTATCACCAATGCCACTACTTTACTGATCGACTCTTGAGTTTTTTTTTTTTAAAGACAAGGTCCCCCCGTTTCATTCGGACCAACCTTAAGTTCATATGGTGCCCAGGGTGGCCTAGAACTCGCGGTGATACCCCTGCCCCAGCCTCTCAAGTACTGGGGTTACAGGCGTGGCCATTATGTCCAGCCTCAGTGCTCGACTGCTAACTGTGGACCCAGAAATCAAGCTAAAACCTCCCGGGAGTTCTTTATTTTTAATAAGAGCTCTTGTGTGCTCGAGGCCCATTTTCTAGTTTCTGAAACACATTCTATGGGTCCTCACTTCCCAGCGAAGGAGAAGTAGGTACAAAGGCTGAAACCACTCCCTTTCAGGAAAAGCTGGCTGCCGACAATGACCCCCCCCTTCCCATTTCCGGATGAAGAAATCACACTTAGCTCGCCTCCGCAGTGCTTACCTCGAAACTGTGTTTGACGAAAGATTTAGAGTAGAAAAAACGATGAAACAGCACCTGCCCCGTTGCCATCGCCACCTGCAGACGAGAGAGGAGAACGGAAGCGCAGGGGTCAGGCGCGCCCGCACCAGGCGCCGCCGCCATTTTGTGCCGTCGCTCGCTTCCCCCCCCCCCCCCACGCCGTGCACGGCCCAAGCCGGGCCTGCCGCGTTCCCTGCTGTAAGCCCAAACTCCCGCCAGGACCCCGCAACAGCCCGGGACTGGGGCACGGGGGTCCTGGATTCCGCCGAGGGGGCCGTGAGGAGGCGAGGCGGATCCGGCCGACCCAGAACACTCATTTACCTGCGGCAGCCGGAGTAGGATGCCGGCGGCCTGGATGAGCTCGCAACCCAGGATGCGTAAGTCTGTCTCGCTAGGCAGGTCAAGGCCGTCCTGCATGGACGGGGTGGGCGACAGTCTCTCCTCCGGAATCAGCGAGTGGTCGATGGTTAGAGAAACTTCAGAGTACAGGCGGTCGCCGATCAGGATCCCTCCCGTCGTCGTCGTCGTGGTGGTCGTCGTGCCGGAGCTGGAGCCGCCCGCACTCGGGGCAGCCGATGAGGCAGCGGCGGCGACGGCAGCAGCGGTCGAAGTCGGGTGAGGCCCGGACGCCATGGTGCCTGCGAGCTGCACGCACGCCCAACGCAGCCGGAACCCGGAGGGAGACTAACCAGCGTTCTCGGCGCGACGGATATTCTTGTGACCGCCGGGTTCCGGCCCGCCTCACGCGGCGTACGCTTCCGCCCTAACGTCACCACGCCGGCCGGCGCGCGCCAACTAGTCCCTCCAGCCCGCACCCCGCCCACTGGGCCTCCGCCCGCCGGCCTGGCGTGGTTTGTGCCCGGGCGCGACGTTCTCCGGCTTCTCCGCTGGGTTGCCCAGAGCCCTCCACCCGAAACCGGGTGAGGCCGCCTGGCTTGAAAACTAGTTAGAAGAATAAGGAATTTTTCGGAAATACTTTACTCCCAAGCTAGAGTTGGCAGAATACTATCCCTTCGCGAGTTTAGTAATTTGTCCTAAATCAACGTGCCTCGGATCGTCTGCCTCCCTCTAGTAAGCGGTCGCGGTTGCGAGGCGAGGAAAGGAGCTCAGGCCGAACCTTCGCGCGCCCTGGAGTGGCACTTGTCAACTGCTGTGTGAGGACGCACTAGTAATTTAAAGTGGCCGGCGAGCAGTCCGGGGACGGGCGCTCGAGAGTGGTGCTCCGGGAGCAGGAACGCGTCGTGGGGGTTCCTCTCAGAGGAAACCAGGCTCATTCGCGGGGCTCAGTTGCGAAATTCAGGCCCTGTCTGTGACAGCGCCGTGACTTTCAGTAATCTGGAAAATCCCTAGTTCCAAAAATAATCTTAAAGCGAGGATTTGACAGAGCTAAACTGATTATGCCTGAAGAGTCTGTGTATTCATACGTGGTTGCTGCAGTTAAGCAGAATGGGAGAAGTCAATCTCAGGGGTTTTTTTCTTCTAATAGCAATTCCTAAAATTTTCTCAAATTTAAAGTTAAAAACAATTGTAGTGATCCAAAGGACCATATTAATAAATTGGAAAGAAAGAAATACATCTCGGTTGCCAAACTGTCTTTTTATCACCTGTTGATCTTCTGAGACCTGGTCTAGGGAGTAGAAACTCCTTTACCTTGTGTTAAGTCGATTAGCATTGTTGGTTGAAGGTTTAATTGGTCACATTATGTACCAAAATTATGTTGAAACTTGGATCTACCGAACAAAGGGAATTTAGATGTATTCATTTTATGGTGTTTGAGACAAGATCTCACTACTCTATAAGTAGTTCAAGTTAGCCTTGAACTCATTCAGTACTTACCCCAGGCTGGCCTCGAACTCATGTCGCTCTTCCTGCTTCATCCTCGCAAGTGCTGGGATGTGCGTCACCAATCCCAGCTGGATACCTTTTAAAATTTGTCAGTGATGTCACTAAAGCATAGTGAGTTTCTTAAAAGCTCACTTTTTTTTTCACATTTGTCTATAATTTATTAATTACTGAATTTTAAATTACATTACTGTGAAAATAATAAAACAAAACTTTATAAACCAGTAACACAAGAAAATATTTGCAATAATATGAGCGATGATATTCATACCTCTAATGTATAAAGAACTTCAATGATTTATAAAATTATGTTTTCATTGTATTTTTTAAATTGAATTCTTTATTGGTACACTTTATATACATCTCAAAATCACATATAACGTTGGGAAATTTGTACCAGTATATGCCACAAGTTAATTCTCATTTTTACCCATATCCCTACCCACTCCCCCCTCCTCCCCCCTTTATACATGCTCTTTTATTTTCTTTCTGTATCATATTTATTCCTTCCCCTCATCACATTCCCACACCGTTTCCTATAGAAATATTCCACTCTATAAAAGCTGTCCTACTTTCTAGAA
>PVIC010041242.1:0-16321 GCA_004025085.1 Thryonomys swinderianus
AAAAAAAAAGAAAGCTTTTGTGTGTAGGGGATGGGGAGGTTGTAGAGAGGGCAGGCAAATGGGAAAAAATGAGAATTCAGATGTGTCATGTACTGGTATAAATGCTCAATGTTGAATATGATCATAATGTACATATAAATTGTACCAGTACATTTAATTTAAAAAAATGATATTTTTAGTAGTTTTGTCATAGATAGCCTTTATCAGATTGAGATTAACTCCCTTTATACTTGTTTTTTCAGTTTTCATCATAAGCGGGTGTTGGATTTTGTCAGTGGATTTTTCCTGTGCCTATTCAAAACATCATGTGTTTTTTTTTTCTTTGCTCCTGTTTATGTGATGTTCTACAATTACTAATTTGCATGTGTTGAATGATCCTTACATCCTAGAATAAAGCCTACTTGGTTATGGTACATGGTATTTTTTATGATTGCTTGTAGGTTTTCTTGCAAGGACATTGTTGGGGATTTTTTATATGTATTTATTACAGGTATTGACCTATAGATCTGTTTTTTTTTTGATAGGTTCCTTGTTTAGTTTTAGAAACGGCAATGTTACCTTCCAAGAATGACTTTGGAAGTAGTCCTTCCCTTTTAATTTTATTAAGGAGGTTGCGGAATAATGATGTTAGATCTCCCCTGAAGTTTTTATATAATTCAGCAATGGACCTAGGTTTTTTCTTAGTTGGTAGGTTTATCTTTAAATGTGATTAGTTGCTTCTCTCTAGCCACTTTTAAGATTCAATTTTTGTGTTTATCTATTTTTGTGACTTCTGGGTTTAGTCTGTGATGTATGGTAGAGAGATTCTTTTCTGATTCTGGTTATTTAGAGTTCTATACACTTCAGTTTTTTGTATGTTAGATTATTTCCCCTTATTTGGAAAGTTTTCAGTTATTATCTCAGTAAAAAGTTTCTTAAGTGCTATTTGTACTTTTCTAATTTTTTCTTAATTCTAATTAATCTTAAATTAGTCTTCTTTGCAGCAATTGGATCTGTCTTTCGTATTCTCTTTTTATCCTTAAGGTATCTCTCATTGATTGCTAACTAACCTTATCTTTTCATTCCAACCTGTTATCTTCACATTGGTTACCTCTGTCTATATTTTTAATAGAATTTTAAATTTCTGTTTGGTACTTTTTAAATCAACTCTAATTCTTTTCTTTTCTGGTTATAGATGTTTTACATCATTTTTCTTAGCATAGCTAGTCTTAAAATTTTTTAAAATTAATTTTATTGGTACATTTTAAATATACACAAGTCATATTAATTATAGGAAATGTATACCTGTACATAATAGATCTTGATTTTTCTTTATCCCCCAATCTTATCCCCCGCTTCTAGCTCTTCTTCTCCTCCTTATTTACAACAGTTTTGTTTCTATTTTTTCCTTTTACTTTCTTTTTCTTTTTTTCCTTTCTTTTCCCCTCTCTATTCTCCCTCTTATTTGAACATTTTGTCAGTTTTGTTAATCTTTTCAAAGAAACAACTCTTGGATTTGTTGATTTTTTTGGTATGGTTCTCTTAGTCTCCATTGAATTAATTTCTTCCCTGACCCTTATAATTTCCTCCCTGTACAAGTTTTGGGTTTGTTTTGCTTCTTTTTTTTTTCTAGTAGCTTGAGGTTTAGCATTAGGTGGTTTATTTGAGCTTCCTCTATTTTCCTGGTGTAGGCATTTATCACTATGAATTTCCCTCATAGAACTACTTTCATTGTATCCCATAAATTCCTGTAAATTGTACTGGGATTATCATTTAATTGTAAAAACTGTTCTATTTCTTTCCTGATTTCTTCTGTGACCCATTGGTTGTTCAACAGGGTATTATTCAATTTCCATGTATTTGTGACCATCTTGGGGTTTCTTTTGCTGTTCAGCTTCAATTTCAAGGCACTATGGTCTGACAGTATACAGGAGATAACTTCAATTCCTTTGCACTTAATTAAACATGTTCTATGAACTAGTATGTGGTCTATTTTGGAGAATGACCGATGGGAAGCTAAGAATAATATATATTCTGATTTTGTCAGATGAAATACTCTGTAGGCATCTATTAAACCCATTTGTTCAAAAGTTTGGTTTAGTTCAAGTATTTCATTATTGATTTTTGTGTCCAGTTGATCTGTCTAGTTGTGACAGTAGGGTATTGAAGTTGCCAACTACTATTGTATTAGTGCTTATCAGAGTTTTCATATCTGTTGTTTGTTTTATATAGTTGGATGTGTTGGAATTTGGTGCATGAATATTTATGAATATCATCTCTCTCTCATCCTTGTTCCCTGTACAAAGATGTAGTGTCCTTCTTTGTATCTCTTAATCAATTTTGGCTTGAAATCTATATTGTTTGCAAATAGGATAGCCACTCCTCCTTTTTTGCCATGTCTTGTTTCATGGAGAATTATATTCCATCCTCTTACTTTCAGTCTTTGTCTTTCTTTCTGAATTAGATGCATTTCTTGTATGCAGCATTTTGTAGGATCTTGTTTCTTAATCCATTCTTCCAGTCTGTGTCTTTTAATTGGCCCATTGAGGCCATTAACATTAACGGTTATGACTGATATGGTCTGATTTATACCTGTCATGGTGTTATCCTATTCTTGGCTCTTTTTTTCTTTGCTTTTCCCCTTTCCACTCAGTTTTGTGTCTTGCTCACTAAATTCACTCTGCTAGATTGCATGAGTTTGTGACCTTCATTGTTTTTCTCCAAGATATTCTTTAGAATGTTTTGGAGTGCTGATTTTGTCATTGAGAAGTTCTTCAGTTGTTCTTTGTCATGAAAGTATCTTATTTCTCCATTGACTTTGGAAGATAGTTTTGCAGAATACATCAGTCTAGGTTGGAAGTTGTTTTCTTGCAAAGCTTTAAACACTTCCTTCCAGGATGTCCTTGTATTGAGCGTTTGCATTGAAAAGTTTGCTGTGATCCTGATAGGCTTCCCTTTGTACGTGTTTATTTTTTCTTTTCCCTAGTTGCTTTCAGTATTTTGTTCTTTTGTTGGATATCTGGAACCTGGATAATTATATGCCTGGGTGTAGATTTTTTAATATCATGGGCTTTTGGAATCCTATATGCCTCGTTTATCTGTATGCCCAATTCTTTTCATTTTCCTGTGTTTTCCACCGTTATATCTGTAAACAGTTTTTTGATGTCTTTTGCACTGTCTCCTGCTTCTTCCTGACTCCAATCAACCTATGTTATTCTTTTTTTTTTTTTTTTTTTGAGACAGGGTCTCGCTTTGTAGTTCAGGTTGGCCCTGAGCTCACTATGGAGCCCAGGCAAGCCTTGAACTCAGCAATCCTCCTGTCTCTGCCTCCTGAGTGCTGGGATTACAGGCGTGAGCCACCACGCCCGGCACTGTGGTATGTGGTATTGATTGCTGGTGGGCGTGAGTCACCACGCCAGCATTCTATGTGGTTACCGGGATCGAACTCAGGATCTTGCGCTTTCGAGGCAGGCGCTGGAACCACTGAGCTAAATCTCTGGCCCCTTATGTTATTCTTCTTTGAGTCATCTAGGAGCTATTGGGTTAATTTCTCATGGTTCCTTGACATTTTCCATAAGTTACTCCTTTCCTATTCATTGGCTGTGAGCTTGTCTTTTAGGTCTGAAATTCAGTTTTCTGCTTCATTCATTCTACTTCACAAACTTTCATTCTCATTTTTGATCACCTGGACCTCTGCTTGAAGCTCTTTATAATGTTCCATTGCTTCTTTTGTTATCTGAGCTTCTGTGATATTCTTGATCTCTTCTTTAATGAAGAACTTCACTGTGGACAGCATCTCTGTTTTCATCTCAGAGATCAGTCCTGATTTCCATATCGGTAGATCTGCTTTTGTTACCAGTTCAGAGTCCTGGAGACTGAGCTTCATTTTGCTCCATTTCCCTTTTCCCTGAATTCCCCTGTGGTGGTGATCTTTGTGCCTGGGTTCTTGAGTGTTTTTCTCATATCTGTTGTGCTGGTGAACACTGTAAATCACTGAACAACCTAAGTGGTGCTTACCTAGACTGATGCAAACAGGAATGGATCTCCAAGGAGGCTTCTGGCCTGAGTCCAATGGCAGTGGCTTGCAGATGGTGGAAGTCACTGTGCAGCCTTTGTGGGGTTTACCCAGACCCACCAGGGGTGGATGGAGGTCCCTGGGTCATCTGGCCTGGGTCTAATGGCAGGTCGGCCGCTTGCAGGTGGTGGAAGTCACTGCACAGCCTCCACTGGGCTTACTCAGACTCACCCAGGGGGAGTGGAGCTCACAGGATGCGTCTGGCCTGGGTCTGGTGGCAGCTGCTTGCTTGCAGGTGGCAGAAGTCACTGTGCGGCCTCTGCTGCCCTTACCCAGACTCACCCAGAGGGAGTGGAGCTTACAGGGGGTGTCTGGCCTGGGTCTGGTGGCCTCCATCTAGCTTTTGAGTCTGTGGGTTTGTGAGATTCCCTCCCTGTACCAGAGACCCCTCTGTCCATTCCTACCCCACCTTTTGTACTTAGTAGGGCCAATCAATGATATTTTATCTGTATCAAGGCTGTATCCCCTTCAGAGGCTTTTAATGTTTGTTTAGTCTTCTCCTGTGCATCTTAAGCACTAACTAGCTTTGTGGCCTGTGTGCTTGTGTGAAATACCTAATTTGCATCTAAAGTTCCTCTTGTATGTATTCCGAGGGACAAAGAAAATATCCCAGCAGAGTTGTGTTCCTGATCATATCAAAACATGGGTAAAGCAAATGGATCACTGAGTTCTGTCCTGAAAAGAGGCAATGAAGAAAGCCAAACCATGTGTTGGATTTGATCCCAGTGCTTTCAAACCTCAGAAAACCATATACTTCTTAGCATGGAGGGTACTATGCCAACCACTGTGTCATCCAGATCCTCACTGCTTAAATTTCTCAAGTGTATTGTGACTAATCTTCTCCTTTCCTTGACTGTCTTGTTATGTGTCCTGTGTAGTCAGTAGGGTATAGTGACCCTAGAAATCCTGAAATGCATTTGTTCTATGACTTTTGATTCTTGGAGTATATCAGCCTCAAACAAGCTTCTTTCAAAATAATTCCTGGCTATACTACTCTGAGATATAAATATGCAAAGCTACTCTGCCACTTAGGAGGAGTTACTTTCAGAGTAAAACCCCACACTGCATTTGCCATTTACACTAACTTGGGTTTCCTTTAGGTCTAGCCCAACTAGTCTGTTGTTTATCACTGAGTCTTTGACAATACTTATACTACTTGCAAAGTTAGATTAACCCCAATCTTAAAAGCATCCAAGCAACAAAAACAGGTGACAGATTCTTTCTGTCTCTTTATATTGTATCCGGGATACTTACCCTTGCAGTGGGCAGCACTCACATCCAGGGTAGAATATTTCTAATCTTACCCAAAACAATGCCAAACCAATCAGAGAACCATGAGTTCAAGGCTAGCCTGGGCTACATAGTTAGTTCAGGGCCAGCCTGAACTACAAAGTGAGAGAGCCTGTCTCAAACAAAAAAGGAAAAAGCAAAAAGGAAAAAAAAAACACAAGAAGAGACCTTGTTCCTGGACAGTGTGGCCCTCTTTATTCTCATCAGATGTCTCCCCTTCAAGACAAGTTTGTTTATCTTACTGATTAATCATACTTTCTTAATCCTGGCATCACACACTCTGGATCCTGTACATTGTACAATACATGTACAATACAATGTACATCCAATACATATATATTGCTACTTTCCTAATGGGGGTCTTTATTAATTAATGGAAATTATTTGTAGTTTAGCACCAAGTTTTAAAATGAAGACCCAGAGTTTAAGTAGCTTTGTTACCAGTTAATTACTTTTCAATTTTTATTATAGTTCTTTGTTTTATGCAGTTGTCTCATATTTAATACTTTTTTTCACTGTTTTGAGAATCTGATAAAACCTATTCTATAATGGAGTGACTAGGTATCTACTTTGTGATCTCCAACTTTTCAAAAACACATTATAATGGGTAAAAATGAGAATTAACTTGTGTCATATACTGGTACAAATTCCCCAATGTTATACATGATTTTGAGATGTAAATAAATTGTACCAATAAAGAATTCAATTTATAAAAAAAACACATTATAGACTTAGGAAAGATTAGCTCTAGAAGTGGACAATTATGCTTCTAAATAAAAATGTAAAATGCTCTCACAAAGATTTCAAATTCTGTCAAAAATCTCAAAGATTTCATTTTTCACCTGATATTAGTATCATCTTTGAGTTTATCAATTTAGCTATATCTGAATAGATTTAGTTAAAAATACAATGAATATAGTACAGATCATTGTAGAAATTATAGGAGGAATAGCTTTTTACAAGATTATTGTATTTGGCTAAATTTCTTTTCTTTCTTTCTTTCTTTCTTTCTTTCTTTCTTTCTTTCTTTCTTTCTTTCTTTCTTTCTTTCTTTTTCTTTCTTTCTCTTTCTTTCTTCTTTCTTTCTTTCTTTCTTTCTTTCTTTCTTTCTTTCTTTCTTTCTTTCTTTCTTTCTTTCTTTCTTTCTTTCTTTCTTTCTTTCTTTCGCTAAATTTCTAAAAGAATATGTATCCATAGTGTTTGTAATCCGGTGTATAATGTTTCATTTATACTGTTTGCATGACTTATATGAAAAAGCACCTGGTAGTTTACAAAAACATTTACAAATCTTTCAGGTTATTTTTTCAGGCCAGTCATATCTCTTAGTTCTGCTTTTGGCCTACTACTGATTATTATCATGCCATAAATTTATAATATTTAGGATAACATCAAATTTTTATAAAGTAGTATTAACAAAAGTTCTGTTTGTGTATGAAGGAGAATATAAATGCTAAATAAATTGACATATTTCTACTTGGCTTTTCTACATGGAAACAGAGCCTTGAAATCATAGATAATACAAATAATCATACAAATTGCTTTGGCTGCTTGATTATGAGAATATTGTTCCTACACTGAGAGCGTGACACTTTCAATCATGTCTTAGATTTGCAAATGTAGAAATAGTGTTCTTAACGTGGTACGCTTGTCATTTAGAAGCAGAACAAATTATGTGGGTTTTGTTCTTAGTATGGAGAAAGTATGCTAATCAGAGTCAGATAAACAAGCTTGCCTTGAAGGGGAGACATCTGATGAGAATAAAGAGGGTCCCATTCTCCAGGAACAAGGTCTATTCTTGTCTTTTTTTTTCCTTTTATATTTGAGACAGCATCTCGCTTTGTAGTTCAGGCTGGCCCTGAACTCACTATGTAGCCCAGGCAAGCCTTGAGCTCATGGTAATCTCCTGGCTCTGCCTCCTGAGTGCTGGGATTACAGATGTAAACCACACCCAACTTCTTGTATTTTTATGGCATGAATGCCATCCCCAGGAATCAGGGAAGATTCACTGGAAGGGAAAGAAAAAGACTTAGAGAAGAGAACATGGGAAAACTGAATTAAATAATACGCACTACTGAATTCTAAAAAAAAAAAAAAATCCCTAGGCATTCTAACAATTGATTTGCTCAATTTTAGAATTTTAAATGTTTATTTAAAATGCTGTAAACTGGTGGTTCTCAAGGCAATTCTGGTTAAGTCTGAAGATTCTTTTGGTTGTTACATTGAGTGGCAGTGCTACTGGATTGTGGTGCTTAGAGGTCAAAGATGCTGCCAGCCCTCTAGTGATTCACAGGACAATCACAACCGTACTGAATGATCTAGCCTAAAATATCAATGGTGCGAAGGTTAAGAAATCCTTCCTTAAAGTACCAAAATACCACAAGTCATGTTTTTAGCAAGCACTCTGGGTGTGACTACCATGCTGTTCAACCACTTTGCTATAGGAAGTAGGCACAGTAGATTATTTTTCCTGGTCATGATTCCCCTCTCATTTCTTCTTTCATGTAAGAGGAAACAGCATGGGGCTGAAAAGACATCCATTTCTTTGAAGTAGCTGGCTCTGCAATATGATAATCATAAGAACCTGTGTCATGAACGAGTGCATTAAATACTATTATTGATATTAGTTATATAGAGCAATAAAAATATTAGCTATCATTTTACTAGCAGAGGGATCTTGGAAAAGTTAACCTCCACTTTTAAAATAATAAAATGGAGACAGTGATCTCTTATACAGTTACAGTGGAATAAATGGATAATACTTAGTTAATTGTCTGATCCTCAAAACACAATGGTTGCTGTTGTTATTTATTATGATTACTCACTTCCAAGAACATATTCATCATCACAGTCAAAGGTAAATGTCCATGGTGTGTGTGTGTGTGTTTTATAAAATGGAGTATAACTCTGTCATAAAGAATGTAAGTTCATGTCATTTATACTCAAATGGATGCACCTTGAGGACATACTCATAAGTGAAATAATAGGTCAAAGATCTATAAATACCATAGCTTTTCTTTGGTATGAGAAACCTAAGATGTAAATGAGTTCTAAAATATATGATAGATATTGTGAAATAGAAAATATTTAAAGGGAAAGGGGGTATGGCTAAGTAAAGAAGGGAAATAAATTTATGGTAAAAAAGGAAGTAAAACATACATAAAGGGGGTGGGGGATTGTGTGGTGGGCAGGGGAATGGGAAAAATGACAATCAAGTTGTGTCATGTACTAGTACAAATTCTCAATGTCAAGGGTGATCATGATGTATATATATAATGTACCAATAAAATCAATTTAAAATAAATTATTAAAATTCAGCAAAACTACTTTTTGAAACAAATGTAATGTCAGAGTTCTATTACTGTCATAATTCATCTCATGATAATTAAAAAGCTACCTAATTGATTTTCAAGTTCTATATAATATCTTGCTTTGAGTTTTATAATGCATTTCAAATTATAGATTAATATCTTAAATTATATTTTCAGTTGAGGTGATTGTTAGTTTTGAAACATTTTTAATCAGTAGAATGCTGTGTTGATTTGTCCTGGACATGTTCTCTAATATTTTACAGTATAGGCCCCTATCCAATCTTAGTTGTATCCCCATTACTGGACTGAAGAAAATAGCTCTTACAGAAGTAATCCATCACTAATCACACTACTAACTACAGAAGTAACATGTAGACATAGACAGTTCTCAGTTTTCATCTTACCTAGAGTCTTCTTCCATCCAGAGCTCTACTTTTTCCTCTTGAAACAGTTTAGTTTTGGGCATTTAATATCACACTTCAGTCTTCACCCCTACTTCTTGAGTCATACCCTCCAATTCTTTTTCACAGATTAGTATTTTTACCATTACCCATTAAATGTTGGAATTCCTCTATGCTCAGACTATATCTCTTTATTTTTATTCTACTTTCTTTTCTAATTGATTTCACCCACATGCAAAGGCCAGTCCTATGCATCAGTGGTTCATAAAGCTCTTAGATTACTCTTGACATGTTGTCTCCATTTAGGCACCTCAGTGGCACAAACACACAGCTGTATCAACCTCTTTTCTCTCTGATCTGATCCTTAGGAAATGGTACCACTATGAATCTTGTCACTTTGGGTGAAGATCTGAAGGCCATCCCTGAAGATGCCCTCATGTTCATATTTTAGTTTTAGTTGTCTACTTAGATTCAGTTTATTCCTAACTGCTTCTTAAATTTGTCCACATCTCAGTGGCCTGGTCTTGCCCACTATTCCATATTCTCATGCACTCCTCCGTATCTACTCCAGCCTTCCTCTAACAGAACATGATTTCTTTGTTTTCTTTTTGGGGCCTTAACAATCTTTTCCCCCCACAGCTGACACAGCAGTCTTTTCACAGCACTGACCCGATCATCTCACTGTTCAGGTTTGTGATTTATACATGGATGTTGTTTACTAAATATCCATTGAGGGAATACTTCCATATATTTTTTGCCTTTGTCTGATGTTTGATGAACAATTGCTAACCATATAATCCTGTGATATCCACAAATAACTGTATTTAGGTAATAATAATGTTATTTTAAAAATCAACTTCACTGATACATCATTTACATATAATGCAACACAAATTTTAAAGTTTAATGAGTTTGAGCAAATGTACAGATGCAGCCCCAACTTTAATCAACACATAGAACATTTTCAATGTGGCAAAAAGTTCCTTCCTGTTCTTTGAAGTCAATGTCTTTTTTTTTATCACCACTTTAGGTAAACTATTCTACTTATTACTTTCACATGGAATTATACAATATCTTTTGTATCTATTTGCTTTCTTTATTGGGTCTAGGAAATTAATTCACATTGTTGAGGGCACTGTTAGTTCAGTTTTAAAATTTTCTGGGTATTAGTCCATTATATAAATACACTGAAATATGTGAATTTATTCAATTAATGATGGACATCTGGGTTTCCAAATTTGGTTTTCGTGAATAAATTTGCTATGATTATTCTTTTGTTCACTTAAAAAATTAGTACATATTTTTCATACATATTGATCACATCCATCATAGGGAATTTGTACTTGTACATAATGTACCTTAATTCTTTTTTTCCTGATTTTCCTCTTCCTTCAATGCTTCTTACTCTCCCCATTTATAAGAGTTTTGTTTCCATTTTTTGTCCTATCTTTTCTTTTTTGCTTTTGAGTATTCTTACACAAGTAGTTCTGAGGATATGTGTTCTGATTTTTAGTTTGACAAATATTTTAAAATGAAATTTTGGGGACATATATTAAGTATATGTTTAGTGTCACAACAAATTATCAAGCTATTTTTAAGGAGGCTATACCACTTGGTATTCCACTACATATAAGGGTTCCATTATTCTACATTTTAAGTACTTTTAATTTTACTAGTGACTATACATGTCTTTCAGATAAATTGACTATTTTCATTATGAAATAGTTCTATTTGTTCCTTAAATACAGTATGTATCATTTTGAAGTACACTCTGATATTAATCTGACGGCATGTTTATTGTCTGTATTGTCACTTTCCTTATTTTAAAACTCAGCCTTTTTACATTTAAGCTGTTTCTTGTGTGTAACATATAGTTAGCCTTTCTTCCTTTTAACTTTATTTACATTGAACATACTTACTCATATGATAGTTTGTGTCTTCCATCTTGTTTTCTATTTGTCCTAACCATTTTTTACTTTTTTCCTGTTTTTTTGCTAGTTAAGTATTTTTTAAATTTAAATTTTATTTTTACATTTCTAATGTAATAATCTAATAAATGATAGATTTTCCTTCTTTTTAAAAGGTTATTGTATTCCATTGTATACTACATTTTCTCCATCCATTGACCTGTCAGTTGACTTGGATTCTATATTTTGATAATTTTAAATACGCTAAAATTAATGTGGGAGTTCAGATATTTACTCAACATTGATTTCATTCCTTTTGTAAATAGCAGGAATAGGTTTGATGGATCATGTGGTGGTTCTGTTTCCAATTTTTTGAGGAACTTCATAATGTTTCCATAATGGCCATAGTATTTTAACTAATTTTTTATTATTAATGGCTGACCTGGCAATTATAATAATATGCATCTTTAACTTATGATAGTTCATTCCAAATTAGTAGTGAATCTCATTATGTAAAAGTGAGAATTTTAATCTTTTTAATCTACTTACACCTCCTTCATCTTTTGTGCTTCTGCTGCTTTATTATTTTTTACATGTTATAATTCCAATTGTTATTATTATTTTGTTTTAAACAGTATGCTGTCTTTTAAAATTTTTATAAAGAAAAAAGTATCAGCTTTATGTTTACCTACATATTTACCATATGTGGTACATTTTATGACTTCATATAGATCCAAGTTTCCATCTGGTATAATTTTCCTTGGATCTGAAAATTTTCTTTATTTATATGTTTGTTTGTTTAGTTTTTCTTAGCTTTCCATGACTCAGGTCTACTGTTGAAAATTTTTTGGCTTTTGTTTATTCTAAAATTCTTTATTTTATTCTAGTTTTTAGATTTTTTATAGGACATAACATTGTAGATTGATCAATGGTTTCTTGGGAAATTTTAAAGCTATTCTTCCATTGCCTCTGCCTTTCTTTGGTTTTGTTGAGAAGTTAAGCATTATTATCGCATTGTCAACTTCTGTATGATAGGTCCCTTTTCTCTTTTGCTTTGGTTTTAAGTAGTTTGATTTTAAATGAATGTGTGGGGGCTTTTCTTTGTGTTTGTTTTAAGTTCATGAAAATTTCTTGGATCTATGACTTAACTTTTTGTTCAAATTCCATCAATCTTAATGGTTTAAATAGTGCCATTGGTTAGCTTAGTTTCTGTAGCTCAGGAGTCTGAGTGTAGCTCAACTGGGATCTTCTGGCTCTGGTTATTACAAGACTATGGAACCTCAAGGCTCAACTTGGAAGGATCTGTTCGCCCATTGGTTGTTGGTAGGATTCAGTTCCTTGTGAATTTCTGAACTGAGGCTTATATTCTTCACAAGTTGCCTGGTTCCTTGCTATACCAGTCTCCCCATAGGGCAAGTTAGAACACATCAGCTTGCTTCACCAGAGTGAGTGAGCAAGAGGACAGATGAAACTTAGCAAGAGAGGTTGCAAACAAGATACAAATCAGTCTTTTGTAATATAATCACAGATATGCCATCTCATGTGTAACAAAAAATAATATTATCTCTTTATCTCACCCCAGATGTCTATATCTTAATCCCCAGAATCCATGAATCTGTTATGTTACATGGCAAAGGGGAATAAAGTTTTCAGATGGAATTAAAGTTGGCAATGAGCTAATGTTAAAATAAAAAGATTATTCTGGAGTGTCTGGGTCAACCCAGTGTTACCAGAAGTATTCTTTAAATTTGGGAAGTAAATCAAACTGTCAAAAGGATTAGATTTGAGGAAGACTTGACTGGAAAAATTGTTGGTTTTGGATATGGAAGAAAATTGGTTCCAAGTAATACAGACAGGTTCAAGAAGGTAGAAAAAACAAGAGTTCAGATTGTTCTGAGAGCCTCCAGCAGAAATTCTGTCCCACTAATACCTTGGGCTTTACCTGGTAAGAGGTTTTGGACATCTGACCTCCAGGACAGTCATGTAATACATTTCTATTGTTTTAAGCAACTTTGTTAATTTGCTATAGCAGCAAGAGAAAACTGCTATCAGTTTTGTTATATTCCATTTACTTGAAATGTCTAGTAATTGTTTGTACTTCAGGAGAACTTATGCAAAGGAATGGGCTTCAGGAGGTAGGGGCATTGGAGCTATTTTTGATGATTGACTACCAAGTTACTAAGTGATGTGACGTTATTTATTGTAAAATTGAACAGTGCTTTATTGCTGCATTGATTGTCTACCTTTTCTTTCCATTAACAAAAGAATAAGTTTCTCTGGAGCTTTCTAGACAAAGATGTTTAATAAACTAACATCTTCAAAGAATTATAAAAAGTTGAATTGATATATTTACTCTTATTTAGATTTCTTTACTTATTCATTTGTCCATTCAATTAAGGAAGTCCCTTATTACTGGCTGAAGGTTTATGTTCCCCTTCAAGTTCACATGTCAAATCTCTAACTCTAGTGTGACTCTTATTTGTAGGTAGGTCTTGTGAGAAAGTGACAGAGTTTAAGAGAAGCTATTGGGTGATTCTTTAATCTATTACGGCTGGTGCCTTTAGACAAAGAGACACCAGAGCACACTCTTTAAGGGGGCTCAGAGGAAAGGATGTGCAAGGTTAAAGAGCTCTCTACATACTAAGGCGATTTCTCATTAGGAAGTGAATTAACTGGTGCCATGATTTTTTACTTTCCAATTTCCACAAATCTGAGAAACTGACTCTGTTGTGTAAACTGCCTACCCTATGATATTTTTCTAGAACAACCTAAACAGAATAGTACGCTCCTACATTTTACCAGTATGATGACTAAAAACTAAGAGTATAAAAGCAAAAGGATATAGCCTCTGTTCTTGGACATTACACAGTCTGGTACATGTAGCAAACAAGGGAAATCACAAGATAACACAGATGCACTGTGATGAATACAGGGAGGGATATCTAATCTGTTCGGGGCGGGTTGTGACTCTAATTGAGTTTAATTAAATGATCAGGAAATATATGAATATCAGTGATTAAGTGATAATAGCAAGGAAAGGAGCCCCAAAGCACCAGAGAAAAGCAAATAAACTGAGGGGTAATGGTAGAGAAAACCAGATAAATGAAGGAAAAAACAAGGAGAAACTCATTGAATCAAAAGCCATATCAGGCACATTTAGAAAGGAAAGCTGGACTCCTTTTAGGCCACAGCACCCCTGTACCCCAGGTCCACCAAGTACACCATTTTGGGAAAGACCTGAATGTCCAGAGGGAGGGAGCCAACACTCCAGAGCCAGCCAGGCCACTGCAACAGGTTCTGTGGGGAGAACCTGTAACTGTCTGTGGGGAGCATAGAGAAAGAGATATTCACCAATCAGGGTATCAGAGAAACTGACAGCTGGCGAGTGGTGCATGAGAAAACCCTGCTGCACTCTTGGGGAAGTGGACAACCAGTGAATATGGTCCTGATTAGGGACCCAGATCTGACCCCTGAGAAAACTGCAGCCAGAGTGTTACATAAACAAGCACCTGCAAGTTTATATTTGCAAACTGTGAGACCCTGGGGAGACAAGAGAATGCTCTGACCCAGAAGTAAATATTCATCCTCCTCCATGTTCAAATACGGAGTGTCACACCCATGGAACTTCCTCTCTGTGGCCCGGTACTGTGTGCCTGCCTGAGAGCCCCAGCATACCTGACAAGGAGCTGCTCAATGGTGTGACTTCGGAGGCTCTATCAAGTCTGTGGGGGAGTGATGCTTTGGGGGACAGTGGATGAGGAAGGATCATAGGTAGAGAGACAGAGTGGCACCTCAGGCCAGAGGTCATTGATATGAAAGGATTAGGAAGGGAAAACTACAGAGGTGGCTACAGGATTTGCCATAGAGTGAAAGAGGTAAGGATCCAGAGGGTCCTGGGGACGTTGGTAGAGAACTCAGCACTTGCCTAATTTTACTGCACCCCTCTCCCAAATTAACTGAGGTATAAAATGTTGGGCAGAGACGAGGGCCTACAGTTCACCTCATGGGAGTGTTGCTTGTAGCCAGAAGGCAGGCTCACAGAACTGTCTGGATCAACATGTTTCCTTTCTCACAGAAAGACAACCGAGCAAGTCTGGGGTGTGGGAACAACTTGGAGACCTGCAATGGAAAACTGAGACCAGACTGAAATATAAACAGGATTGTGAAGATACTTTGATACTGAGTGAACTGCTTTTTTAAATTGAATTCTTTATTGGTACAATTTGTATGTATCTCACAATCACACATAACACTGGGGAATTTGTACCAATATATGACACAGTCAATTCTCATTTTTACCCATATCCCCAACACACTCACACCTCCCCACCCCCTATATACATGCTCTTTTATTTTCTTTCAGAATCATATTTATTCCTTCCCCTTATTACAACCCCACACCAAATTTCCTTTGGAAACTTCCCATTCTACAAAGACTGTCATACTTTCTAGAGCTCATTTGCATCTACAGGTGCTCATATCAAGGAGAAGATCCGGTATTTGCCTATCTGTGATCTATTGATTTCACTTATTAGTGTGTCCTCAAGGTGTATCCATTTGCACATAAATGAATCAATCTTGTCATTCTTTATGCAGAATAATACTCCATTTTATTAAAAAAAAACACATCTTTATCCACTCTCCAGTTGATGGGTATTTGGGTTGTTTCCAAGATTGAGCTATCAAGAACTGAGCTGCTATGAACAAAGGTGTACATCTGTCTTTCCAATGTGATTTTTAAAATTCTTTTGGGATAGCAGGGTCAAATGGGATCCCTAGTCCTAGTTTTCTGAGAAATCACCACACAGATCTCCACATGGTTGTATAAGTCTGCAATCCCACCAACAGTGGAGAAGGGTTCCTTTCTCCCCACAGCCACGCCAGCATTTATTGTTGGTTGATTTTGTAATAGCGACCATTCTTTCATGGGGTGAGATGAAATCTCAGTGTTGTTTTCATTTGCATCTCTTGAATGACCAGTGATGTTGAACATTTCTTCATATGCTTCTTAGCTGCTTTTACTTCTGCCTCTGAGAAGTGTCTATTCATTTCAGATGCCCAATTTTGAATTGGGTCTTTGAGCTTGGGGAGGCTGATCTGTTTAAGTTCTTTATATATTGTAGATAATAGCCCTTTGTCTGATAAACAACTAACAGATTTTTTCCCATGTTGTTGGTTGTCTTTTAGCAGTGCCAGTGACTTCTTTGGCTGTGCAGAAGCTTTTCAGTAGGATGAGATCCCATTTGTTGATTCTTTCTGCTAGTTCTTGTGCTAGAGAGGTTTTATTCATAAAGTCTCTGCCTAAGCCAATGTCTCCAAGAGTTTTACCTAGCCTGTTTTCCAGCAGGCTTATTGTTTCTG
>PVIC010041243.1:0-16324 GCA_004025085.1 Thryonomys swinderianus
TTTTTTTTTTTTTTTTTTTTTGCTTTTTGGAGACAGGGTCTTGCTTTGTAGTTCAGGCTGGCCCTGAGCTCACTATGGTGCCCAGGCAAGCCGCCGCGAACTCAGCAATCCTCCTGTCTCTGCCTCCCAAGCGCTGGGATTACAGGCGTGAGCCACCACACCCAGCATTATATGTGGGAACCGGGGATCGAACTCAGGTCCTTACGCTTGCAAGGCAGGCGCCGGAACCACTGAGCTAACCCTCCGGCCCTCATTATCCTTTTTTTAAAAAATAAAAATATAAAGGTGATCATTTAGCTCACAGCTCATGACCTAGGGGTTTTTGCTTAGCAATTTAGTTTAGAAATGGTTCTATATTGCCGGGCGTGGTGGCTCACGCCTGTAATCCCAGCACTTGGGAGGCAGAGACAGGAGGATTGCTGAGTTCGAGGCTTGCCTGGACTGCATAGTGAGCTCAGAGCCATCCTGAACTACAAAGTGAGACCCTGTCTCAAAAAAAAAAGAAATGGTTCTATAAAACAGGCATGGTGGCACACACCTGTAATCCCAGTGCTTGAGAGGCTGAGGCAGGAGGGTAGCTGTGAGTTTGAGATTAACCTGAACTACATAATGAGATCCTGTCTAAAAAAGAAAAGAATGAAAGAAATGGCTCTCTAGAAGCCTGTATGAGCACAGCATGAGCTTCATGAATGTATATTTGTTTATTCATTTAATTGTGGCACTGGAGATAGAACCCAGGGCCTGTGCACTGAGCTACCTCCATAGCCCTCTTTGAAAACAAATTATTTTTGGTGTTTTTGAGACAGGGTCTTGCTCTGTAGTTCCAGCTGCCCTTGAGCTATGTAGCCCAGGCTGAATTTGAACTCTTGGTGATCCTCCTGCCTCAGCCTTTTGAGTCTGGGATTGTAAGTGTGCATCACCATGCCTAGCCAGAACATTTTAATTTCGAGACAAGTCCTCACTAAATTGTTCAGGGCTGGCCTTCAGTTTGAGATCCTCCTGTTTCATCCAGAGTGCTGAGATTTGTACCATTACTGTATTAAATACCTGGCCTCCTAAACATGGATGTTTAGGCTGTTTCTAGACTTCTGCGACTGAGAAGCAATACAGTGAGCCCTCTCATTGTTTTGTAGTACAGAGATTAAACTCAGGGCATAAGGTAAACTCTCAGTCACCGAACAGCTTCCTCAGCAATTTTTTTTTTTTTTGAGACAGGGTCTCCCTTTATACTTCAGGCTTGCCCTGAGCTCACTATGTAGTCCAGGCAAACCTTGAATTCTCCCACCTCTGCCTCCAATGCTGGGATTACAGGTGTGAACCACCACGCCTAGCATTGTGGTATGTGGTACTGATTGCTGGTGGATGTGAATCATCATGCTGTATATTGTTGCATGTTGTTACCAGGGATTGAACCAGGGAACTTGTGCTTGCTAGGCACGCGCTGAAACCACTGAGCTAAATCTCCAGCCCTCCCTCAGTATTTTTTTCTTCCTCTCCCCTTTCTCCTCTCCCCCTCCTTTTTCCTTCTCTTTGCAGTACCAGCGATTTGACTCATGACCTTATGCTTGCAGAACAGGCGGTGGCGCCACTGAGCTAAATCACCCACCCATCTACTTCCTTCTTTATTTTTTAGTGGTGGTAAGGATTGAACCCAGAGCTCAGCCGTTTTGTTTTGTTTTTGTGACAAAGTCTTGCTATGTAGTTCAGGTTGGCTTTGAAATCACTGTGCAGCCCAGGCTGGACTCAAACTCACAGCAACCTTCCTGCCTCGGCCTCCTGAGTGCTGGGATAACAGGTGTGTACCACCACTCTTGGCTTTCAACCCTTTCAAATTGGAGGGTTTGGGCCAGGGATTTAGCTCAGTGGTGCTATGCTGCCTGGCAAGCAAAAGATCCTGATTTTGATACCCGTTAAGGCAGAGAGTATAAAAATTGCCCAAGTTGGGCTTGAAACTGAGATTTTCCTACCTCAGGCTCCCATTTCTGGGATTAGAGGCATGAGCCACTGTGCCTCATTTCTTCTGCCCTTTTCAAATTTTACTTTGAGGGACTAGGGTTCAGCTTGGTGGCTCTGAGGCCTGCTTCGCAAACACAGGGCCCTGAGTTTGATCTCCAGTACCACCAAAATAAATAAATAAATAACTAGGTTAATTAATTGATTGACTAAAAAAACTTTGAGATGACTTTTCACTAAATTGCCTAGACTGACCCAGAAATTATGACCTTGCTCTCAGCCTCCTTCATAGCTGAGATTACAGGTGAGCATCATCTCAGCCTGCTGAAATTATCCTTAAATGTAGGTCATTGTGAACCATGTATTCACTATGTTTCTGTAGGACAAATTCTTTTTTTTTTTTTTTTTTGCTTTTTGAGACAGGGTCTCTGTAGGACAAATTCTTGATGTTAACATTGCTGGACTGGGCTGGAGGATTAGCTCAGTGGTTCCAGCGCCTGCCTCACAAGCCTAAGGTCCTGAGTTCGATCCCTGGTAATCACATACAATGCTGGGCGTGGAGACTCATGCCCACCAACAATCAATACCACATACCACATACCACATACCACAGTGCTGGGCGTGGTGGCTCACGCCTGTAATCCCAACACTCGGGAGGCAGAGACAGGAGGACTGCTGAGTTTGAGGCTTGCCTGGGCTACATAGTGAGCTCAGAGCCAGCCTGAACTACAAAGCGAAACCCTGTCTCAAAAAAAAAACCCAAAAAACAAAACATTGCTGGACTACTACAAATTCTAATAACTGCAACTGGGCCTTGTGGTGCACACCTGTGATCCCAGCCCTCTGAGAGGCTGACGCGAGAGCATTACAAATCCAGACCCAACCTGGGCAATTTGGTGATTTAGTGAGACTCTATCTCGAACAGAAAGCAAAAACAGGAGCAGAGCACGACAGTGCCCATGCCTTCAATCTCAGCATTCAGGAGGCTGAGGCAGGAGGATCAGAGGGAGTTCAAAGCCAGCCTTGAATTCAAAATAAGACCTTGTCTCAAACAGACCGAGACTCCCTAATCCCAAAGGGCTGAGGAAAAATTCAGTGTGAAAGCCCTGGATTCAATCTCCAGTAACACACACACACACACACACACACACACACACACACACACACCCCACAGTGAGTATACTCACATACAAGCTGAGGTGGACAGGGCTGTAGTCCAGTCGTCATACAGTGCTTGCATACAAGGTTCTGGGTTTAACCCCAGCACCCCATTCCTCCCCGAAACACCTCCAGGTAACTTCAAGATGTTGATATTTTATTTTTTCTAACGTGGACACTTTCAAATGTACACAGAAGTAGAGCAACAGATAACAACCCTCCTCACCCAGCTTCAACAGTGACGGACTCATGACCAATGGTGTTTCTTTCACCTGTCTCCACCCACTTGCCACTGGCCTTGATTGTTATTATTTTTGTGGTTCTGAGGATTGAACCCAGGGATTTGTCATCCTAGTAAGTGCTTTGTCAGAGCTTCACCCAGCCCAGCCCTTGCTCATTTTGAAGCAAATATCAGACATTATGTTATTGTTTTTTTGTTGTTGCTGGTAGCAGAGATGGAACTTGGGACCTTGCACTTGTGAAGCAGGCAAGATGCTACCAAGCTAGGTCCCCAGACCTACATTATGTTATGCTTCACTAGTTTTGCACATGACAGTGACTTTTTTTTTTTTTTCTGAGACAGGGTCTCGCATTGTAGTTCAGGCTGGCTCTGAGCTCACTATGTAGCCCAGGCAAGCCTTGAACTCAGCAATCCTCCTGTCTCTGCCTCCTGAGTGCTGGAATGACAGGCGTGAGCCACCATACCTGGCACTGTGGTATGTGGTATTGATTGCTGGTGGGCGTGGGTCTCCATGCCCAGCATTGTATGTGGTTTCCGGGGATCGAACTCAGGACCTTGAGCTTGCGAGGCAGGCGCCAGAACCACTGAGCTAACCCTCCGGCCCACGACAGTGACTTTTAATCTAGATTTGTCCGAGTGCTCCCTCTGGTCCCACCTAGTTTGCTCTTCCCTCCCTAGATTTGTTGGACACTTGGCAGAGAGGGGAGCCATCAGTAACCTAGCCTGAGGCCTGAGGCAAAGAAACATGCACAGTTGTGGGGCGCTGGGTGAGTCATCTGAGCTCTTAAGGCCTCATTTCTTCAGCTGTAAAATGACAGTTACAAAAAGAACGATTCTGTGGCAAGTTGATGCATAACACATTTAGAAAGGCTTTGGTCTTTGTATGGAGCAAGGGCCATGAAGCCTTGGGGACAGGGGTGATTCCAACCTTGCAGCAGGAGATGGGAGGTCTGGGTGCAAATAAACAAGCAGAGGCTGCTCTGTAATACACCAAAAATATTTCTGTTGAGAATTTAGCTCAGTGGTTCCAGCACCTGACTCCTCAGCATAAGGTCCTGAGTTCAATTCCCAGCATTCAGGAGGCTGAGGTAGGATATATATATATATACATATTTTGCTGTTAATGATTCTATAGTGGCACTATGGTCTGAGCTGGGTGTGGTGCAGCATGTCTATAATCTCAGCAGTGTGAGGGGCTGAGGCAGGAGGACCTCAAGTCTGAACCCAGCTTGGGCATTTTAATTTTTTTTTTTAGATTAATGTCTCACTAAATTGTCCAGGCTGATTTCCAACTCCCACCCTCGGCTCACAAATAGCTGGGACTGTAAGTGTAAGACATCATACCTGACTTAAAATTAGAACTCTCTTTTCTATGGTACTAGAGATTGAACCCAGGCACTGCTGAAATACAACTTCAACCCTTTCTAGTTTTTTTTTTGAGACAAGGTCTCGCTTTGTATTTCAGGCTGGCCCTGAGCTCACTATGTAGCCCAGGCAAGCCTCGAACTCAGCAATCCGCCTGTCTCTGCCTCCCAAGTGCTGGGATGACAGGTGTGAGCCACCACGCCTGGCAACCCTTTCTAGTTTTGTGACAAGGTCTCACTAAATTGCCTAGGCTGTTCTTGAACCTGGCACCCTCTTCCCTTAGCATCCTGAGTGGCTGGGCTTATAATTTTTTTTTTTTCTTTTTGCGACAGGGTCTCGCTTTGTAGTTCAGGCTGGCCCTGAGCTCACTATGGTGCCCAGGCAAGCCGCCACGAACTCAGCAATACTCCTGTCTCTGCCTCCCGAGTGCTGGGATTACAGGCATGAGCCACCACGTTCAGCATTGTGGTATGCGGTGTTGATTGTTGGTGGGTGTGTCTCCACGCCCAGCATTATATGTGGTTACCGGGGATTGAACTCAGGACCTTGCGCTTGCGAGGCAGGCGCCAGAACCACTGAGCTAACCCTCCGGGTGGCTGGGCTTATAAATGTGCGTCACTGTGCCAAGCTACACAAAAAGCTGCCTTTTTTTTTTGAGACTGAGTCTCACTTTGTACTTCAGACTGGCCAAGCTCACTATGCAGAGCAGGTAAGCCCGGAACTCAGCAATCCTCCTGCCTCTGCCTCCCAAGTGCTGGGATTACAGGTATCAAGGCTGGCACTGTGGTATGTGGTACTGATTGCTGGTGGGCATGTGTCACCCATGCCTGGCATTGTTGTATGTGGTTGCTGGCGATTGAACCAGGGGCCTGTGCTTGCCAGGCAGGTGCCAGAAGCACTGAGCTAAATCTCTGGCCCAAAACTGCTCTCAATAACAGAATCTACTGATTATGGAGTGGCTGTGAAACATGTAAATGCACATATGAATTAACAGCAGAGCAAGGGATTTTTACTTTTACTGTTTTGCTTTTGCTTTTTGAGGAAGGGTCTCATTTTGTAGTTCAAGGTGGCCTTGAGCTTATTATGAAGCCTAGGCTGTCCTCAACTCCTGGTGATCCTTCTGCCTCAGCTTCCTGAGTGTTAAGCTTGCATTACCATGCCTGGCTGGATATGACAAAGTGCATGGAACCCTAGTCCCCACAGGTATGTTTCTTTCTAAAGCTTTGGGGGCAAACAAGTTATTCAAAGTTCCTGAACATATACAGTCATAAACTGCAAAGCGATGAAGAAATTTGCCTTCGACTCAGGGTTGGGAGGTAGGAGTCACAATTTTTTTGTTTTTGTTTTTGAGACAGGGGCTCGCTTTGTAGTTCAGGCTGGCCCTGAGCTCACTATGCAGCGCAAGCAAGCCTGGAACTCAGCAGTCCTCCTGCCTCTGCCTCCCGAGTGCTAGGATTACAGGTGTGAGCCACCAAGCCTGGCACTACGGTATGTGGTATTGATTGCTGGTGGGTGTGAGTCACCACACCCACCCAGCATTGTATGTGGTCACCGGGATCGAACTCAGGACCTTGCACTTGCGAGGCAGGCGAGGGAACCACTGAGGTAAATCTCCGGCCCAGGAGTCACAATTTTTTAATGAATTTTTGATGTTTCATGTTACTTCTTTGTGGTTGATTCCATTTTTAGATGAATCCATTCAGCTATCCAATTTGTACTTAGCATTTAGGAGGGAACGGATCATGGCTCTCTTGGACTATGAGAAGCATGCAGGAAGTGGGTTTCCTGTGTTGTGCACTAAGCTATACAGCTATCATATCAAGAGCCCAGCTATAACTCCAATTCTCACATCACGACATTTAATTCTTATATCACACCTTTCCCTTAGGTATCGTTATTTTCATTTTCTGAATGAGAAGACTGAGGCTCACAGAGGTCAGGGAGCTCACTCCAGGTCACTTAGCAGACAGGGACAGGCTGAGTGGCCAGGCTGAATCTCGGGCTGGTCCCAAGGGCCCATTAGGACTTAATTGTGTGGACAATTTGCAGTTCTTTTCTTTTTTTTGAGACAGGGTCTCGCTTTATAGTTCAGGCTGGCCCTGAGCTCACTATGGAGCCCAGGCAAGCCGCTGTGAACTCAGCAATCCTCGTCTCTACCTCCCGAGTGCTGGGATTACAGGCGTGAGCCACCACGCCCGGCATTGTGGTATGAGGTGTTGATTGCGGGTGGGCGTGAGTCTCCACGCCCAGCACGATGTGGTTTCTGGGAATCGAACTCAGGACCTTGCGCTTGCGAGGCGGGTGCCGGAACCACTGAGCTAACTCTCTGGCCCCAATTTGCAGTTCTGTAGATCTCTGTGATCTTCCAGGCTCTGAACTGGGGACCGCCTTGATGAAAACAGGAAGAGGAAGAGCAGCTGTGGATTTGCAGGATTCAGAGGTAGGAAAGAGCTGGAGGGCAGAGTAGAAGGTTGTGTGTTAACCGGATAGAGAATGACTGGAGTTTTTTTTTTTTTTGAGACAGGCTCTCCATTTTGTAGTTCAGGCTGGCCCTGAGCTCACTATGTAGCCCAGGCAAACCTTGAACTCAGCAATCCTCTTGCCTCTGCCTCTCGAGTTCTGGGATGACAGACGTGTGCCACCATGCCAGGTTGGAGTTTGGAACTAGAAGACCTATTCTAGCTTGTCCTGGACATGCTGCTCCTGCTGGGGAATCTTGATCAATTTCCAGCCACATCTCTCAAGCTTTATTCGTCCTTCCTGAAAGGAGTATTTTAAATAAATATATATTTGTTCTGGGATTGAACCCAAAGCCTTCACACTGACCAACACCCACCCTAAACTTGTTTGTTTTTTTTGTTTTTTTACTTTTTGGAGACAGGGTCTCGCTTTTGTAGTTCAGGCTGGCCCTGAGCTCACTATGGTGCCCAGGCAAGCTGCCGTGAACTCAGCAATCCTCCTGTCTCTGCCTCCCGAGTGCGTGAGCTACCACATCTGGCATTGTAGTATGCGGTGTTGATTGTTGGTGGGCGTGTCTCCACGCCCAGCATTATATGTGGTTACCAGGGATCGAACTCAGGTCCTTGCGCTTGCAAGGCAGGTGCCGGAACCACTGAGCTAACTCTCTGGCCCTGTTTTGTTTTGTTTTGTTTTTTTGAGACAGGGTCTCGCTTTGTAGTTCAGGCTGGCCCTGAGCTCACTATGTAGCCCAGGCAAGCTTCGAACTCACAGCAATCTTCCTGCCTCTGCCTCTCGAGTGTTGGGATTACAGGTGTGAGCCATCATGTCCAGCTGCCCTAGAATTTTTTATTTTGAGACACGCAAGTTCTTACCAGTTCACTAAATTGCCCAGGATAGACTCAAACTTGCAATCCTTCTGCCTCAGCTTCCCAGAGTGCTGTGACTACAAGCATTCACCACCACAGCCAGCACTGGATTGATAATGGAGAATAGAGAAGCTCTAGGTTCTTTCAAACTCTTAGAATTCTGCCTGCTTTTAAATTTTAATACTCTAAATGTTTATATGTGAAGACCCTAAATTTCATCACAAATGTAAAAGAGAATGTAGATGTAGTAATTCTCCTCCACTTCCCAGTAGTGGGAATTGAACTCAGTACCTTGCTCATGAGAGGCAGGTGAGGCACCTCTGAGCTAAATCCCAGGCCCAGAGGTAGTAATTCTTTTTTTTTTTTTTGAGACAGGGTCTCGCTGTGTAGTTCAGGCTGGCCCTGAGCTCACTATGTAGCCCAGGCAAGCCTCGAACTCAGCAATCCTCCTGTCTCTGCCTCCCGAATGCTGGGATTACAGGGGTGAGCCACCACACCCAGCAAAGAGGTAGTAATTCTTAACACAATCTTCTAAAAATACAAAAGAATACATTGTTCATTAGAAAGCTTTCTAAATGCAGATTGAGAGAAGCCCAACATTTCTGCATCTTATGCATTCTTTGCTTAAGAAAACGATGTGGGTAGTGCTGCTGCAGCAGTGGTCGATAATATTAAAATCAAGTACATTACTTTTTTAAACAAATGAAATGACTTAAACCTACATCTAAAAATCTTATGAAAATATAGTCACGAAGTGCACTGTCATCAAATTAATTTGTTCTCTAAGCTCAAATGTAATTTAAACTGAGATGTTTCTTCAACTGCTTCACAATCAACAGACTGTAAAGGCTTTTTGGATAGAGAACATAGGAAATAAATATAGTAATGCTCAAGCAAACAGTTCTTCCAACACAACAGTTCTGACTTCTGTCGCTTTGAAGCTTCTAGAATGTATTTTTAACAGCTTCTTGATGAATTGGTCCTTGCTAGCATGAAGCTAGGAAGCGTCATGGCTTCCATTAGAAACTTTTCCTCATCCCTCTGCCCTGTAACAAATCCACTACCAAGACCTGCCAAGCCCTTGGTCCATACTTCTCATAACGGACTTTCCTTATCCTATTGACAGAGGGCCAGGTTTCCATTCCCAGGTTGCTGCCAGCGGCCTCTTCCTCTCCACAGAGCAAAAGCATCTCTCTGAAATAATGCTTTCTTTAAGCCGCTTGTTAGGAAGGCTTCAGAGAGCCCACTGCTTGCTTACAGGGGGAAACGCGCATATTGCAGCTGGACCAAACGCACTCGCTTTCTTTACAGAATTTAATCCCTTTTAAATGATGAAATCCTTTGCTCTTTCCTCCTGCCTGCTCATAGCCATCACCTCCTTCCATTTGGTCTTGAAATTCACTTCCTCCGGGATGTTTTCCTTGCTTAGCTGTTTTATAGATAAACAAGTCTTGTTTCTCAGCTTTTAATCACATTAAGTGCTTTCAAGATAAATTATTCAAGGCCAGGGATGAACAACTCAACAGAGGTTTTCATTCTTTAAGAACCACCCAGAGTGATTCTCGCTTGTTAGAGACAGCCCTCCCATTTTTAGGCGTCTGTCTTTTCACTAGGCATCCACATTAGAACCAGAGCAAATAATTCTTTATAGTGACCTCTAGCGGGCACGGAATAACCCTACAAAATGATGGAAAGCCTAGGGCAAAGTAAAACCCTTCCCAGGAACTAGCCAGGTCACTCGGTGGTCAGATGACCGCACCTCAACCCGCCTTCCTCATTATTATTATTACTATTATTATTATTCTTTCCAGTATTTGTTTTGCAGCAAACATAGCTCGCCTTACAACTCACCTGCTTGGGCTCCGGTGGGTTGGGCCGCCGGGGTCTGGTGTCCGAACTGCCGGGGAAGGATCAGAATCATCCCTGCCCGGTGGACCCACTGCCCGTGGCAGGAGCAGCGAGCGGGGCGCCTTGGCCGGCGGGGCCCAAAGGGGTTCTGGCCGCTCCGAGGGCCGGCACCGCAGCCGAGCTGGGGCGCACAGGGGAATCGAAGATGCTGACCAAGGAGCCAAGAAATCCTGTTTTTGCTACGGAAGGGACTTGCTCCCGACTTTGACCCCGGTCCACGGGAGGCTCACGGAAGCCCGGGACGCGGGGTCGCGAGCCCGGTGCATGGCACGCGGGTGGCCC
This sequence comes from Thryonomys swinderianus, assembly GCA_004025085.1. NCBI lineage: Eukaryota > Metazoa > Chordata > Mammalia > Rodentia > Thryonomyidae > Thryonomys > Thryonomys swinderianus. The sequence continues at coordinate 10,234 of PVIC010041243.1, forward strand.
CGCGCTGGGAGAGGAGCGAAGCGGCTGCAGAAGCAGCGGCCCGCACCTCCTCTGAGGTGCCCTTCGGGGCGTCCCAGAAGCCCACCCGGGCTGCCGACAGCTTGAGGGAAGGGTCTCCAGACGCCGTCCGGGCCCGCCTCAGAGCCCGCGCCTCGGTCCTCACGCCACAGCCCGCCTCGCTCGCCCTCCCTCCCTCCCGCCGTCTCCCTTCAGGGGCTGCCCACTCCTCCCGATGGCGGGCCCTGGCGGGACGGGACGCAGGGGCAGCTGGGGCAGCAGGCGCACCCCAGCTCGCGGGGCTCCCCGCACCCCCGCCCCGCCAACCCCTCCCGGCCACAGCGGGCGGGAGGCCGGCGTCACGCGCGGGGAGCCCGAGGTCCAGGGCGGGGCGCGGGGAATCCCGGGCCGGGCGAGCCGGGGCGCGGGCGGGCGCGGGCGGGCGGCGCGGAGGGAGCGAGCGCGAGCGGCGGCGGGGGGAGGCCGCGCGGAGGCCCCGCCCCCCAGCCGCTCCTCGCGCCGCGGAGCCCGCTCGCTTCGCTCTCGCCTCTGGACGGCGGCGGGGCGGCTGCCCGCGCTGCGTGCTCTCGGCGTCCGCGCCCCTCAGGCGGTCGGCGGCGCGGCGGACGGCGCACCCGGCCTCGGAGGGGCAGCCCCGGCGCAGGGGGCGGCGGCGCGGACCCAGCCTTGCACCGGCCCGCGGGGCGCAGCGCTGGCGCCGGGGCGGACTCCGGGGCCGCCCGCAGGTCCGGCCGCGCGGAGCCAGAGGCAGCGGAGCCCGGGGGACGGCGGCCCCGACGGCGCGCGGGGCCCCGGGGCGGCCAGCCATGACCTTCGGGCGCAGCGGGGCGGCCTCGGTGGTGCTGAACGTGGGCGGCGCCCGGTACTCGCTGTCCCGGGAGCTGCTGAAGGACTTCCCGCTGCGCCGCGTGAGCCGGCTGCACGGCTGCCGCTCGGAGCGCGACGTGCTGGAGGTGTGCGACGACTACGACCGCGAGCGCAACGAGTACTTCTTCGACCGGCACTCCGAGGCCTTCGGCTTCATCCTGCTCTACGTGCGCGGCCACGGCAAGCTGCGCTTCGCGCCGCGGATGTGTGAGCTCTCTTTCTACAACGAGATGATCTACTGGGGCCTGGAGGGCGCGCACCTCGAGTACTGCTGCCAGCGCCGTCTGGACGACCGCATGTCCGACACCTACACCTTCTATTCGGCCGAGGAGCCCGGTCCCCGGGCACGCGACGGAGCGCGACCCTCCGGGGCCGAGGCGGTGCCCTCCCGCCGCTGGCTGGAGCGCATGCGGCGGACCTTCGAGGAGCCCACGTCGTCACTGGCCGCGCAGATTCTGGCCAGCGTGTCGGTGGTGTTCGTGATTGTGTCCATGGTGGTGCTGTGCGCCAGCACTCTGCCCGACTGGCGCATGGCGGCCGCAGACAACCGCAGCCTGGATGACCGGAGCAGGTACTCCGCCGGCCCTGGGAGGGAGCCCTCCGGGTAGGACGCAACGCTTCTCTGCCCGTCTTTCCGTCCTGTCCGTGCGTGCGTCCCGTCTCCGTCCTGTCTGCTGCCACGGAGGGACGCTGGTTCCCTTTGCCCCCCGCCCCGTTTCTTTCCGGGGGTTTGGCGCACCCCTTAGAAATCCCGGGCCGGGGAGGGGCGCCTGGACAGGACCAACAATCCTCTCCCATCTTTGTGGTTTACTTCTGAGCTAATAGCAACTAGCTAATTAGGTGTTGCTAAACTTTTATTCTGTTAGTGTGCGATAATTTAACGTTGAGCTGAGAGCAGTTTGAAATATTTGCCAGTTTATTGTGCTGTTTGGATAGATGAAGTTTTGTGCTGGTGAATGTGGTCCACCGTGCACTGACCACACATTCTGTATACCCTGCCCCCGACATAATGTGTGCTGCGATGGATTTCCTATATTATAAAGGAGGCTTTTTTTTTTTTGAGACAGGGTCTCGCTGTGAAGTTCAGGCTGGCCCCGAGCTCACTATGTAGCCCAGGCAAGCCTTGAACTCAGCAATCCTCCTGTCTTTGCCTCTCAAGTGCTGGGATTACAGGCGTGAGCCACCACGCCTGGCTAAAGGAGGCTTTTTTGTGAGACAGTCTTAATATATTGTGCAGGCTGGCCTTGAACTCTTGGCGATCCTCTTGCTACAGTTCCACTAGTGCTGGGATCACAGTCGAGGCCACTTCATCCATCAAGAGGAGGCTAATTTAACTTTGAACTCCAGATAATGGATGCCTGTTCCCCTTTCTTCCCACATCCCCTTGCCCGACCTCAAAGGATGGAGTTAGCAAAGCTCCTGTTTCCAGAACTCACCACTGTGACTTTCAAAGGGTCTTCTGTATGAGAAAGAAACAGAACATTGTCTTGGGAAAAGAGGGAAAACTATCCTAAACCCAGAAACAATATTTGGGTAGTTTGTTTTTTCTTTCTTTTATTCTAAGATAGGAGAAAATTTTTTAATCTTCCTAAGATAAGTTCACCTCTTAATGGTGATAACACTTCTGTTTTTAGTACAAGTGAGTTTATTTTGCATATTTGGTGGGAGGAATAAGCAGGCTAAAGTTGGACTTTCAAGGGAGACAGCCATTTTGGGCACAAAAACTAAATTGTGTATTCTGTTTTTACCTTTGTTTGATAAGTGTTTTAAAATTTCTCCTCCGTTCACTTTCTATTTTATTTTATTTTTTCTATTCACTTTTTTTTTTTTTTTTTTGAGACAGGGTCTCGCTTTGTAGTTCAGGCTGGCCCTGAGCTCACTATGTAGCCCAGGCTAGCCTTGAACTCAGCAATCCTCCTGTCTCTGCCTCCTGAGTGCTGGGATGACAGGCGTGAGCCACCACGCCCGGCTTCTATTCACTTTTTAATTTCAAGGTTATGCCCTGTAATCTTTTCCCAATAGGCCTAGGTATGTTAGGAGTGGTGCTGTTTCTTGATATTGCAGTGACTTCTACAAAATATTTTCCAGTGGGATAAACCTAAGAAGTAAATAAAATTGTCTAGTACCACAGAGTCTATTACTGATATGCCATCTTGGCATGAAATCCAAGATACATGCTTTGAAAAGAAATTATGAAACTCATCTTGTTTAGTGTATTAGGTTCTCTTCAATTTATAGATAAGAATTTCTTGGGACTCCAGCAGTATAATGAAATTAACTTAGATACCAAAATGTAAGTGCCCTTGGTTTTTGTTTCTTAAGAAGGTCACTGGAAAATGAGCCATAAATGACTGGCCTTGAAGTGATTCACTAGTAACTCTAGAATTTCAAGGTTAGTGAAGGTTTTGAGCTGTATTAACAATGGAAATAGGAGAATGCAGATATTAGCACGGTTCTTGAGGGAGTTGGGTGAAGCAGTATATAAGCAAAAACAGTTGAGATAAATGAATACTAATTTTTAAGGAAGGGAGGGAGTTTTGAGAGAAGTGGAAGGCAGCCTGGAAATCATTAATATAAAACATTTGGAAAGAAATGAGAGAGGAACATAATAATCTCAGGGAGAGACAGAAATGGAAAGGGGAAGAAGAGGCAGAGATGGGAAAGAGGGAGATGGCAAATGGGGAAGGAATTGCTTCATTTGTGTGTATGTGCTTCATATATGTGTATAATTATTCAAGTCAGAACTGTTTCCTAGATACCCAGATATTTCAGGCAAATGCGTGTCTTTCTTGGCTTAATGGCCCAATCTGAAGCTATCCTTTGTGAGGATCAGTGTGAAAACCAGTATTTGTGATCCCAAGTGGGTAAGCTTCAGGATGGCTGCGCTATTGAGGATGCTGCATTTTGCTGACGGCACCCTTCTTGGCCTCCTCAGTGGAGATAGGGTCTCTCTAACCCTCCCTGCTTGGCTTTAGTTTCTTTATTTCTTCCTTTTTATTACTTTATCTTCTATTTTTGTGGTTCTGGGGATCAAACCTAGCGTCTTGCATAAGCTAAGCAAGCGCTCTACTGCTGAGCTACATCCACCACTTGAAATTAGTCCTCATGTAGCATCGCTCTGATCTTTTGACTGTATTTGGGATCTAATGAAAGCCCAAGCTCCTTTCTTAATCGCAACATACCATTCTTGATATATCCCATCATAATTTGCAAGCCTCTTTTGAGTGAATACTGTGTTCAAGGTGCTGTCGGTGTTCCAAATGCTGTAGTTGTTTGTTTGAAAGACGTAGGACTGCGAGGCACAGGAGGTGTCTTGAGGTGTTAAGTTCTGAGAAAGTGGGATGGGGAAGATGGAGAGAAGCCATCACTGGACGCGGTTGCAGAGGTTCTTCACTGACCAAGCAATGGGTGTCATTTATGTAGACTAATATGTGCAACCCACACAACCATGTCTGCCACGCTGGAACGGTGAGGAGACGGAAGGAGCAGCACGGGCATAGGTGTGGAACGAATGTGTTCTGTTCAGGCAGCAGGCATCCAGGGGTGGGGTATGAAGAGGTGAAGGGAAATAATTAGATTTGTGGACAGTGCTAGCCTTTGTCTGTAGGGCTTGGGGCGAGTGGGTTGTGCACAAAGAACACTGAGTGTGGTGTGTGCCCTGAGTCAGATGGAGAAGATTGGGAGTCAGGCAGAGGAGTGTGGAGATCTTGGCCTAAGAGGGGATGAGAGCTCACGCCGTGTTGTGGTAGTGAGAATAGTTAATAAATGGCAGCTCTGGAACATACTAAGGAGAATTGGAGTGACTCGGGCTGTAGAAAGAGACTGGCCTCGGGAGTTTCTGCAGTGACCTCCGTGAACTTGGAATCCTTGCTCCCTGTCACCCACGGGCTCCATTGGTCCAGGTTGGTCCCTCACTCGTTCCTGAGCAGCCCAGTGTGCCTGACTGCGGTCTCCAGCCTGCTGAAACTGGATCATTCATCAAGCCCAACTCAGAGTCTGTTTCTCTTTGAGTCTGTTTCTCCTTTACTGTCCTAGGAGACAGGGTGTTCCCTCCTCAACTTGTTGAGGGGCTGCTTATTTGTCCTGCTTCTTTGGCGTCCATAATACTCTTCCCAGGGTGATAGTAATTTTCCTGTATAAACATGTCCTATATCTGAGGCCAAATTGGATGAAAAGCCCTTGAAGGCAGGTGAATTCTTTTACTGCTTATTATCCCAGCGTCTTTCAGAGAAAATTCTACTCAGTATTTCAGAAAATACTACTCAGCCATAATAAATATGTATTTTTATATTATATTTCAAAATATACCCTCTCAGAAATATCCTCTATTGCATACTTTGAAGAGCTGTTTGGAGGGAGGTCTGTGAACTCCCAGTGCCGGAACTCTTAGTTGAAGCAGATAGGATCCTGTGCCAGACTAGAGTAAGGGAAGATTTTTCTGTCAAGAATCAATTATTTCAAGTACTGTATTTTTTTTTACAAAAGGAATAAAGTATATGGATTATTTTTGTTAATCTCTGAAATCTGTCTGAAAATCTGAAATTTGGAAGACATTTTGGGGTGTCTTTAAAATGAATAATTTAGAGCTGGTCGAGGATTTAGCTCAGTGATTCCGGTGCCTCCCTCCCAAACTCAAGGTCATGGGTTTGATCCCTGGTCCTAAATAAATAAAATCAATAATTTAAAAACTTTATGAGGCTGCTCTTTTTTTTTTTTTTTTTTTGAGACAGAGTCTTGCTTTGTAGTTCAGGCTGGCCCTGAGCTCATTATGTAGCCCACGCTAGCCTCGAACTCAGCAATCCTCCTGTCTCTGCCTCCCAAGTGCTGGGATTACAGGTGTGAGCCCCCATGCCCAGCACTGTGGTGTGTGGTATTGATGGCTGGTGGGTGTGAGTCCCCACATCTGGTATTGTTATATGTGGTTACTGGCATTGAACCAGGGACCTTGCTCTTGCTAGACAGGCGCCAGAGCCACTGAGCTAAATCTCTGGCCTCAAACTTCCTTTCTTTCTTTTTTTTTTTTAATTGAATTCTTTATTGGTACAATTTATATACATCTCAAAATCACATATAACATTGGGAAATTTGTACCAGTATATGCCACAAGTTAATTCTCATTTTTACCCATATCCCTACCCACTCCCCCCTCCTCCCCCCTTTATACATGCTCTTTTATTTTCTTTCTGTATCATATTTATTCCTTCCC
>PVIC010041244.1:0-16322 GCA_004025085.1 Thryonomys swinderianus
CAATATATGACACAAGTTAATTCTCATTTTTACCCATATCCCCACCCACCCACACCTCCCCACCCCCTATATACATGCTTTTTTTTTTTTGAGACAGGGTCTCGCTTTGTAGTTCAGGCTGGCCCTAAGCTCACTATGGAGCCCAGGCAAGCCTCGAACTCAGCAATCCTCCTGTCTCTGCCTCCCGAGTGCTGGGATTACAGGCGTGAGCCACCACGCCCAGCACTGTGGTATGTAGTATTGATTGCTGATGGGCGTGAGTTACCACCCCAGCATTGTATGTGGTTACCGGGATTGAACCCAGGACCTTGCGCTTGTGAGGCAGGCGCCAAAACCACTGAGCTAAATCTCTGGCCCACTATAAACATGTTTTAACAGTTGTTACAAATCATCTACTAAGATTTTACTGACTAAAAATATGAACGAGATTTTACTAAATAAATGAGGTCTGTCTTCTTATTAACAGTCATAGTTTCATAGCTAGCTTCCCAAACAACAGGACCTCACCCCCTAATAACACCACTTATAGATATCTAAAAGAAAATTTAGTGAGAACAGAAAATCCCTGAAAAATTACTGCATATTCAGAACCCAGAGTACTTCATGGAAAAAGTTTGTTCACACTGTCAAACTATATTCCCACCTTATTTCTCCACATTATATTTATAAACTTAAATTGAAAATGACATATCCATAGTTCTTTAGGAACAACAGGCTTGAAACTAATAGTAGGGGTAAGATAACTTTTTAAAATATGAAAAAAGCTTACAATTTATGAAGTACTTTTTATTTGGTGGTTCTGGGGATCAAACATGGGCCCCATGCTTGCCAGGTAGGTGAGGCGCCACTGAGCTAAATCCCCAGCCCCTGCAAGCACTTTTGGAGCACCTTAATTTAAGTAGGAATTTATAGATACAAAGGAAATAACTTACCCGAGGATAAACATAACCAAACCTATGGATATTTTAGAAAATCTGTACTTACATACAGTAAAGAATACAATAGGGCTTTTGAAAAACAGTGAGAAGTGATAAGAACAAGAAAAAAGAAAATGTGTTCATTTATATTCTTTAAATAATATTCTGGGTAAATACTCTAAGTAGGCAGCATAAGAATCCCAGTCTGTACCGGGCCCTGCAGGCCAGAGCCCAACTCAACTACACCTTTCCTGGCTGCATAAGACCACTTTTATGGCGGAGCTAAGTAGAAGCCATAAGGAGACTCTACCACTCACACAGTGGACAGATTTCCTTGACGGTCCTACACAGAAAAGGGTGTGGACCCCTGACATGTCTCCCGTCTGTCTGGGGGATCCTATTCTTCAAGTTGACATCATGCATGCTAGAAAATCAGCAAACTGGGAAGAAAAAGACAGAAAATTCAGTAAGAGGACAAGCACTCTCGCTTTTTACCTCTGACCTAACAGATACTTTACAGTAATATGACTAGTATTTTCTGAATGCCAATGGGATACTTACTTCTGCCACATAAAAAGTATGTCTTAAATATACATATCCCTGGAGATCTTACTCCTCTCTCTTCTGGCATTTGTATCTCTCCCTGTGCTATGAATATAAGCAGCCTGTTAAAAACTTAGATGGAACAAAAGGTCCATCTTTGGAGCCCACTGACAGTTACCTTCGGCACAGAGAGTACATTCTGTTGGAGGCAGTGATTCGGAAGTACTCTGGTTTGGTGCGGGATGAGGTACCACTCATGGTGCCCAGACCTAACCGCTGATAGTCTCTGAAACAAGCTTTTTCCACCAACTGCTCCATTGTAGACTTCTCTGAGGCCTTCAGGGTACTTGTGGGGAGCTCACTATCATCTGAAACTGAAATGTGAAGACAGCTTTTACAGAAATAGTTCCAAGTAAAGGATTACATTTTCTTTTGAAGAGAATGTTTATCTCAAGGTGAGAGGTATTACACAAGGTATTACTAAGAGGTAACTTCTATGAGGAATCATAAAGCAGCAATGGACAGTCAGGACATGACATATCAGTAACTCAATTAAAAATGTCAGGGAATAACATCATTTAAATAAATCATTCGTATAATCTCAAATTCATTATCCATATTTTTTTTTGCAGCAGTTGGCTTGCTCACTGATGCCATAATGCAGTGATTTCACAGAAGACTGTATAAAAAGCCTTAAACATTTGTCAGAAGCTAAATTGTCAATAGAATTTACTTTATTTCATTTTATATTTTTGGTACAGGGATCTTTGAACTCAGGGGCTTTGCCCTGAGCTACATAGCCGGTCTTTTTTATTAAATCTTGAGACAGGCCCTTTGCTAATTTGCGAAATGGTGAGGCTGCGCTGAAGCTTGTGATCTCGCCGCCTTAGCTCCCCAGTGCTGGGGTTCCATCTGCACACAACCACACCCAGTGACAATTTATCTTTAATAGGGCCACCTCACAAATTAATTATCTAGCTTTCAGCTTACTTTCATAGCATACATTTTTAGTGGAAAATTTCTAGATTAATAAGAAGCTCACTAGAGGGAAAGAGACCTTTTAAAAAAATACTGATAAGGAAGTTGTATTTTTTTCTAGAAATATTTTTGTTGGAGGATGTGGTTTATATAGAAAACCTCCTCACAGTTTTGCAATCACAGGTTATAGATTCCTTTGACTTTGGATGTGGAGGAATTTACTCAATAATCAAGTATTTTAGGGAGGAATTTTTTTCTTTTTTTTTACAAAGGACATTCCTAATTGGTACTGCATGTTCTAACAGAACAAACAAATAAAAACCCCATGTTAAAAATCTGTCCTAATTTACTTTTTATTTTTAATGTGACTAAAGTCAAATTTAACTTTTAAAGTTTTTGGAAGTTAATCAAAACACTAATGTACAAGGTAAAGATAGGGCTTTCTTCTATCAAAATTAAAAAAAACCCAACATCTTATCTCTATAAATATCTTTGCATTTCAATTTGTGAGTTTCACATTGTAACATAATGAGGTATAAGCTTTATGTGGGCCTTCTATTTACAGAGGTACAAAGAATATTTTATAATTTGGTCTTTTAAAATTTTTGCAGTACGGGGCCAGAGATTTAGCTCAGTGGTTCCAGCGCCTGCCTCCCAAGCACAAGGTCCTGAGTTTGGTCTCTGGTAACCACATACAATGCTGGGTGTGGTGACTCATGCCCACCAGCAATCAATGCCACATGCCACAATGCTGGGTGTGGTGGCTCACACCTGTAATTCCAACACTCGGGAGGCAGAGGCAGGAGGATTGCTGAGTTCCAGGCTTGCCTGGGCTACACAGTGAGCTCAGGGCCAGCCTGAACTACAAAAGCGAGACCCTGTCTCAAATTTTTGCAGTACGGAGGATTGAACTCAGGACCTTTTACTTGCCAGGCAGGTGCAGCACAACTAAGGTATATCTCCAGCCCTGGACTTCGGTAGGACCTATAATATTCCTGTCAGAAACCCCAAACTTCAGCATTAAATAGTCAATGTTCTTATTGCTTTACTTCTATTCTGTTAGAATAAGGTAGAAGGGTTGCCCTATAATTAGATTTCCTGTGCAGTAGTTTCCTTCTTTCTCCCTTTAATGAGACCCATCTCTTAAAGCTTTCCAAATAGTGTTATTCAGCTCGCCTTTTTCTTTTCAAAGTTTTGACTATTTTACAGCAATGACAAAAACCAGGATTGTTTGGAGTTCAGCATTCCTCATTGATCACTCACTGTAATATGTAGTAAGACAAATAAGGATGATGGAAAGCAGAGATCAATTTAAAAAAAAAAGACCCACATAAAGTTAGTCAATGTGAATTTAACAGACTTTTAGCTAAACAACAGAGTAGTAGGGAAATAATTTTTTTCCAGTTGTGAGAAGCTGGCAGATGCTTCCAAACTTCTTGTGAGATGCTCGGTTTTGGGCATCAGTGTTTAAGTACAGCTGAGTGTGGTGACAAGCCTGTATTGGCAGCATTTGGGAGGCTGAGGCAGGAGGATCATTGTGAGTTTGAGGCCAGCCTGTACTGCATCACAAGGCCCCATCTCAACAAAATAAAACAACTCCCCCCAAAAGCAATGATGAGAATAACAACTATGTTGTATTTTCTTATTCTTACTCATATAAGAAGAATAAAATTGAATCATGTAAAATGAATTCCCACATACCAGATACATCATCATCTTCATTCCATACAGGTCGATTTACTCTCTCTTCCACAATTGTTCCTGTCCTCCTCTTCAATAAATATTGTCGCCCAATTGTCATTTTCCCTGCTCTTTTGGCACCTTTCACAATTGTTTTTGAGAAGGTACTACAAGTCATAAAACCAAAGAGTAATGTCAATTTAATACGAAGACATCATTTACATTTTTGATACTTATATTGCTCCATATTTTTGTTTCCAATTCCAAAAGTTACAAGTATAGTATACACCAGTGATGGTGAACCTTTCAGAGCTTTTAATAATACAAACAGCCCACTGTGGCACAAGTGCCCTGGGAGCCCATTCTGGCTGACATACCACTGTCTCCACAACAGCACTAACAAATTATGTTTCAGCAGTCTCCAAATGTGTCTCCCTTTTCTATTGATTCAAACTCTCTTTGAGTTCATGCAACAATGACAGCTGGGAACATTCTGACTTATTTCCTAAACTTTTTAAGTGTGTGTGGCTGGAATCCTGCCTCGAATTAGCTGTAAATTTTCTAAGGTATAGAAAAAGAACATTATCCCTTTTGAGAGAATAAAAGTAAATCAGAAATATGAACATGTTTTTGAGAATCACCTTAAATTAATAGGAAACTAAGATGCAAATTATTTGGACACAAAAGTACTTTTATTTATTCAGATAGTTTTTCTCACTGATAGGAAATCGAGGCACATTCTGTTTTTATACAGAGAAACAATGAAGCTACTTTTCTGATTAATTTGATAGAAGTAAAGATTTTGAATGAAAATTTTTCTTGACTATTCTCTAACACAAAGAATTCTTTTTGTATTTCTTGTTATTCTGTGAAAAGTGATAAAGATTCTTTTATTGCCAGACCAGCTTCAGATAACTATTAGGAATTATGAAATTACAGATATTTCCTAAATTAAACCTACTGTAAATCACTTCAGGTATAATTTAAACTCAATGTAGTTTTGAAAAATTTTCCCAGCTAGAGCTATAATCTTTCTTTTCACATACTCAAGGTAATTCTTTAAATTTTTTTTTTTTTTTTTTGAGACAGGGTCTCACTTTGTAGTTCAGGCTGGCTCTGAGCTCACTATGGAGCCCAGGCCAGCCCCGAATTCAGCAATCCTCCTGTTTCTGCCTCCCAAGTGCTGGGATGACAGGTGTGAGCCACCACACCTGGCACAATTCTTTAAATTTTTAAATTGCTTTCTTTCTCACATAGCTGATATACAAGAGGCTTGGTACTGATATATATTTCTGAAACTAATATATTTCTAATAGTTTCTAAGTCTCAAACACTATACTAGATTTTATATCTTCCATTGAGGCTGGGATAACAAACATCACAGGCTCCTGTATGACCCTACAGCACTATTTTTCACTGGTGCTCTGGCATATCATAGCTTGGTGTGTGCAGTCTCTTCACTTACCAGCTAATACAGGTTGCTGGTTGTGCAATTGGCAAATGAGGTACTGTCTGGAACTCAAATCTTCTATAATCTCCAATCTATTCTAACTTCTGATAAAAAGTCAGCAGAAACACTTCTGATATGTAATTTGTATTGGCAGATGCCCATTCTAGGTGATTAATGGTGAATGAACTACAATGGCCACCCTTATATTTCATCATAGATGGAAAATAATTTAAAAGAACTGTTATTTTGTAGTAGCTGAAACTTCAGAGTTTCAACATAAATTCCTAGAAACTTTTATCAGAATAAAGATTTATATGACAACTAAATGCAATGCTTGATCATGGACCAGGGGAAAAAAGTAATTATAGTCATCAGTAAAATTTGAATGACTCTGGGGTAGGTAAAAGTTTTATATCATTTCTTAGCCTTTATTTCTACACTATGATGATATGAAATAATGTCTTTGTTTTCAGTAAATGGTATTGATATTTAAGAATAAAGGACATTTTTTATTTCACCTAAATGACTTAGAAATTATAAACATGACATGAAAAAGAGGAGAGAGTGAATGAATAATAAATTAACCAAAGTAAAGACTGCTGGTTAATATATATGCATTATTTGACTAGTGTAAATTTTCTATAAGTTTAAAATTATTCAAAATTAAAAAGATGAAAAAAGAAGACTCCTATTTTGGGTATATAGCAAAATTGTCCATTTGGCCTGGATATTAAAAGCTAAAAGGACTTCTTAAAGGCAATTAAAAAGAGATTAGAGTAAGAGATTAGTAAGGAAAACAGAAAGTTGAATTTTACACTCAAAAAATGCATCATCAGCGATGACATGATAGCACTGCTTTCAGAGTTTGAAACTTGTTACATCTCAGTGCCACTATTCTTATGTTGTTGGCCTAATGGTCTTAAAGCAATGACAAACCAAAGGCGCAATCATTTATGCCTTGACACAAAGCTAAGACACGTCCTCTGACAATCACGGGAGAGCTGAAATGAAGAACTGTTTTTTTTTTTTTTTTTCCTTACCGAAAGGAAGTATTCTTTTCCTTCTGTTTGGGTAAAATTATTTGTGGAGTGGTTTGTCCAGCAGCAAAAGCAAAGGTGCTGAAAATGGACTGAGGATAACGGAACTTCATTAACTGTTTCTTAAAGATCTCTACTACTTCTGGACTGACTTCTTCATCAAATGCTACTTTAATCAGCTAGAAATAAAAGAGATTAGTTATATCAGAAGCATTAAGAATTTCCAGATAACTTTCCCCCAAACTATTAAAAACTAAAAACTTAGAAAAAAAAATCACAATTCTAAATGGAAAGATTCTGGAGAATGTAGGGACTTTGGATAACATGCAATACAATTTAAAAAAATTTTTAAAGTAAAAAGGTGAGACTCAGGGCTGGAGATTTAGCTCAGTGGTTCCAGAGCCTGCCTAGCAAGTACAAAGTCGTGAGTTTGATCCCCAGTAACCACATACAACAATCCTGAGCATGGTGACTCATGCCCACCAGCAATCAGTACCACATACCACAGTGCCAGGCATGGTGGCTCTTGCTTGTAATCCCAGCACCCTGGGAGGCAGAGGCAGGAGGACTCCTGAGTTTGAGGTTTGCCTGGGCTACACAGTGAGCTCAGGGCCAGCCTGAACTACAAAGTGAGACCTTGTCTCACACATACACACACAAAAAAGTGAGGCTCAGAAAAGTTTACTTGCCATAGATGGTTACTTGGCAAGAAACAATCATAATCTTGAAGTTGAGCTTCTTTTCTATGATGACTACCTTTGCTATGATGGGAATGGGAATTAACTTGTAGTAGCTGGTGTGGTAAGCACACTTTTTCCATTTCTCAATTGCTGGTTGTAGATCAGGAATTTGGGCTAATAAGGTCAATTCCTAGCCAGAGTCAACAATTCTAGGAAGAAAAACTATCAGGTTGACTAGAATTCTGGGCAGTACAGGCAGACAAGATTTGAATGTAGAGTTCTTTGGCATTTAGATGGGTGAGGAAATCCCTAAGTAACCAAAACTCTCACATAATGTGTGAAGGTCTGGAGTCTAAGGAACACCAATCTCACATTTAATAAAATTAGCATAGGAGTAGCAGGGAGGGCTCCTTGACTAGAAAGAATGAGGCAAAGATTGGAATGCTTGGAAATCTGTGAAGTCAGAGACAAGGCATGAAGAATCAGAAAAGCAACATATAGTCTGTGAACTAAGAAAAGGTTGCTTCTTTCAGAGTCTGGTTTGTGTCAGTAAATTTACAAATTCTGATATGCTCACAGTTCTCTGAAAAAACCTGTCGATTTATCAAGGGTTATTATAGGGTTATAGCCCTCTATTTTATATATAGTCCTTCTGACTCCTTCATCTCCCTGTAGCTCCAACCCACTGAGCTTCTGCAAGAAGAAAAACCTTGGAAGGCAATGGGGCTTGTGATAGATTAAAAGTTGCCTCACTGTGGCCCTTACATAGGTCCCCCAGAACCCAAGATTACATAAGACTGTCCTTGCCTTTGTTCTAAGCTTTTTGCTTCAGCTTCTGCCCCCTCCCCCATGCAGAAGCCTCTCTCCCTTAAATAAAACCTCCTGTCAGGCTGCTTGGTGTGTGGCGTGGTTGTTGGCTGCCACTGAGATCTAACAGGTTACTCAATTAGTACCAAAGAACTTTAGTCCTTGATGTACTTCTTAAAAGATTTTTATTTCTTCCACAGAAGAGTCATGGAGTATTTCTTTCTGAATGAGATGCTAAGAGTTACTTTCTATCTAAAGGCTTAATTACACAGGAACTGAAGTTTAACTTGGCAGAGAACAAGAGCCACTATATGTCTGAGTTTCCAAACACTGAAAGACAATCCACTGGTACTGTAGACTGGCTAAGGAGTTCATGAAATGAAGGACTAAATCCAAAACTACTTATGAGTTCATTCAGCTGAAGATTACCCTCCCCGACACTTGATCTCCTTTTAACTTATGACTCCATGACCACAAAAAATAGTCCCTAAGTCATTAGATGTATAGATAACATTTTAATACTAAAACCAGACCTTCCTTTCTTAATACAAATTAATCATATGTGAAATCCAACAAGTACTCTGAAATCCAAAACTTTTAGTGCTCAAAAACTTTGGAAGGATTTGGATTTTCTGTTTTTGAATTAGGGATACACCATTGGTAGTCTATGGAAATATTCCAAAATCTGAAAAACTTCTAATCTGAAATACTCCTGGTTCCAAACATTGCACACAAATGATCCTCAGCCTGTACCTGAAAAGACGCTGATGTGATCTGCAGTCCTTCTTGCATGTGCTGCTGTAGCTGGTTCTGCATCGTGATCTTCTTCTCCTTGGTGATAGAGGCAATGGGGAAGCTCCGCACAACAGTCTGTTCGCCAACTGCAGGAAGACAGGACACAGTTGGCAACAGCACTTTATAACTCACATCTAGAGCCTCTGCTAAAGAGATACATTTGCAGAGGACAATGTCCAGAGATGTGGTGAGAGAAAATGCCATGATTCCAGAATCCTATTCATGAACTTTTTGCATGGCAACTCACTCCTGAGAGATTCCTTTCCCAGAATGAAGGGAACCGTCACCAGCTGCCTGCCTTTATTCTGTCTTCCACACTTACTTTGTGCCACATGAGAACATCTGCCTTAAGGCAATCTTACCTTAAAGGTAAGTGCTATGCAGACGAAGTATCCTCAAAGACTGAAAAGACATGAAAATATTTAATATAAAGATAAAGTAAAAGAGAGCAGGTTTCTAAAGTTTGCTTCTGCAGAGAGGGATCTTTTGCAAAAGGCAAGGGGACCAAGAAATGGAGGGAGAGGGGGCAGGGGTTGGGAAGAGAACAGCAAAAAATAATTAGGATGTGTTATGTACATGTATGAACTCCCACGATGAATGTAATCATTATGTACTGTAAATATGTACTAATAAAACAATTTAAAAAGAAAATTTGCTTTTTTATGTGGTAAAAGTAGCCACATTTTATACATACACCTTCAAAAGACAGGATTAGACTTAAGCGCAAGACTTTTAGGAATGTAAATACTAAAACAAGAGCGGAAAAACACCACTAAGAGTCTAGAAAAGAAGGAGTGCACAAGGACTTCCTGGGACAGCTTCCAGTTCAGTGCAGGCGGAGGGTCTCACGCGGAATATAATAATGCATGATCAGTGCCTGGGATTTAGGGAACAGAGTCCTCGAAGAATCGGGTGTTTCAGAAATAGAGATGCTCTTCACACGCTAGATGAACAGAGAAGGATTCGCAGATGAATTGGGAGGGAAGGTGAGCCTGGAAGAGCGGCTGGGGTTCGGGGTCACCTGGGGGAGGAGGAGGGCATTTCAGGCAGTGGAACAGGTAACATGACAGAAGTGGTGATGCATAAAGCTCCATATCCTGTACACCAAACAGGGGAAGGTCTGAAGTAGCTTTGTCCTAGACAGTTATCCACTTACGCTCAAACAACACATGTAAGACTATCCGACTTCTATGTATTATTAAAGGAGAGATTTTAAATTGGAAATTCAAAAAGAAATAAAAAGTTCTCTCTGACAAGAATACCTTTTCTAAAATGTGAAGCTAACTCAAAATTTGGAAGGAAAAAAACCAAGAAAACAGTATGATATTTCATGCTAAGCCTGGCTTTGTTTTCTTTAAAAGAAATAAATCATAACAATTAAAATGACATGATTACCTCATGTCTGTAAGTCCAAAATGTGTATTTGCCATTAATCTCACAAAAAAGATCTATAAAATCTATAAAGTCTGAAATTCAAGCTGGTGCTCAGAAGGTTTTGGACATGGGAGTGCTGTGGATTCGAGGTTTTGAACGAAGGAGGCTCAGGCAGTAAGGCATGCGCAAATCTTCCAGAGTGCATAAAGTCCAAAATCTGAAGCGCTCTTGGTCCCAGGCACCTTGAATAAGGGATACTCAATCTGCATTGTATATTTAATTTCTTCTACAATTCCTTTTAAATACAAATTTCCTTTATGTGCAGCAATGCCCCAAGGAGCCGGAAGATCTCCTTCCATTTTTTACTTTTCAAAAATGAGTACAACTATTTCTATGAATTTGTCTTTACTGAATTTCATGAGTTTTTTCTTATTATATGGGAAGCAATCTTTTACAATCAGTATACTAAAGCCACTTTGAATCTACCCAATTTAGGAATAATGTAATTTAAGATTTAAAAGAAGGGGAAATTTCAGAGATAAATGAGGAGTGAATGTACCTCATAATATTATGGGATAAATTAGATAATATAGGTCATTATATGGGTTGGATTATATCCTTCCAAATTCATCTGCTAACACATTAACCCCAAGGTCCTTTAGAAAGAGGTGATCAAGGTAAGATTTTAAAGTTCATACATTTTTTACCCCTGAATTCCATTGTTCATTCAACAAAATAAATACCACATAATACATACTAATCAAATATTACTGAACTAATAATTTCAGAGGAATAAGAAACTTTAGTGATCACTTTAGTGACCAATAGTTTTCAATATTCAGTATTCATCCAAATCGCTTGTGGGGTTTAACAAATATACAGAGGCCTGGGTCTCCCCATTCTTGCTGCTTAAGATTCCAATTCAAGTGATTAATAGTTGAGCCTAGAAACTAGCATTTTTAATAAAGCTTCACAGATAGTTCAAATATGCAGCCAAAGCTGAGAACCACTGAACTATCATCAATAAAAGCCCATTTTCTTAATTTTATAAGAGAGGAAAGTGAACTTTAGAGAAGTTAGGTGAATTGTACTGTCATGACTGGACATTGACAATCTAAATAGAACCTTTTCATTTTTGAATACAATGGCTTTGACTCACATTTTATGTATTTTTACAATCAACAAGGTATTTTATATGGAGATTAGAGTAATTTAGAGAAGATAATTGAGATTAGTTCTGCCATTCTTTTCTAATAGAGAAGGCTGTATAAAGTAGTAAAAAATAAAAACAAAGGTTGAGAGTTTAGCGAATAGAAGACAAGTTAATTTGTCCACTAAGAAGGAAGCAGGACTGAGTAAGAGGTAAATTAGTTTATTAGTGCTGTACAATCCTGTGATGGTTAGCACATCCTTTTATAAAAAGGATCATGTGTCTGGAAGATTAGTTTGACTATTAACTGTAGTACTCAGAAAGCCAGGGGCACATTAACAGAGTATGGAGCTAGATACTGTGATGTTGCCTCATACAATTATAATTGTTTCAGCAAATAAATCCTTGATTAGAATACAGCTTTTGTTTTTTAAATAAAAAACATAAATTATCACTAGCAAAAGCATTCCCCAACCCTAAATGCCTGTATGGCCAATAGCTTATTTTGAATTTGAAATCACTTGCAATCAGTGTGCACAGACTAAACAGAAACTTCACGTGTTACCCAGGCTTCCATGCTCAGATGCTGTATTGTGATCCCTACCTAGCTGGTCGTGAGGTGTCCCTCTGAAGAGAATTCTGTATGTGGTAAGGAACAAAGCTCCTTCTGCGGGCAGGAGCTGAGGGCCGCCAAGAAGACCTCCGGTGGCTTCTTCTCTGCCATCAGGATCCAGCAGGACTCGAAGACCTTCACATACAATTTCTTCGCCTGGCAGTAGAGCAGGTCTTAGAATCTTGGGCTAACAACAGAGAAAGCATTTTAAACACACTTCTTGTGGGATCTCCAACACTTAGACCAAACTTGTATTTTCATTTATAGACCCCAAACTGTAAACTATACTTCCCAGGTGGCCAAGAGACAAGACAAATTTGGAAAGAGGAAAAAATGAAGTTTCTGCATCCAGGTTTATAAAGATTCATCGCAACATTGATTGTGAACAGAAAAATATTGCAAAAAACCCCCAATAAAATCATTGGGGAACATGTAAATGTCTGAAAAAAATCCATTCAGTGTTATTTTTCAACTATTGCAAAAATATCATACCAGAGATTTAGCTCAGTGGTTCCAGTGCCTGCCTTGCAAGTGTAAGGTCCTGAGTTCAATCCCCAGTAACCACATATAACAATGCTGGGTGTGGTGACTCTCGTCCACCAGCAATCAATACCACATACCACAGTGCCTGGCGTGGTGGCTCACGCCTGTAATCCCAGCACTTGGGAGGCAGAGACAGGAGGATTGCTGAGCTCGAGGCTTGCCTGGGCTACATAGTGAGATCAGGGCTAGCCTGAACTACAAAGCGAGACCCTGTCTACGAAGAACCACATCATACAGTCCTCTGAAGAGATTAAGGTAAGCAAAAAAAATTCCATTTTCTGAAGATCCAATGCTTTTTTTAACTAACAATGAAAAACATAAAAATCATCCCTCCTGTTTTTGCTGGCTCTGGGAAACTTTGACCTAAATATAAAGCCAAAATATAATGATAACTGTCTTAAATTTCTAAGAGAATTATTTTTTCCTATCTATCTGGGTTTTGAATTTTCCTTTGAATTTGTTTTTAATAGCTTCATTTTATAGGGAAGAAGGTCCTGAACCCTAGTCCACATATTAGTCGTGAAATAATCACCTGAGAAGTATATTAAAATACAGATTTAAAAGGGCTGAGGATGTAGCTCAGCCGTAGAACCATGGCCTGGAGTGTCCAGGGTCCCAGGCTGGGTGGCCAGTGCCAAGGGCGGGAGGGCGGGGAGAACAGTGCAGGTTTCCAAGCCGTGGCTCAAGGTATTCTGACTCTGGAGGCCGAGGGAGGGCTTAGGATGCTAAACTTTTAACAGAGCTCCCAGCCACATATGATATATGGTCAGATTCAGGAATCTTGTGCTTTTATGGTAATTGTATTATTTTTCTTTTGGAAGTAGGCTGAAAATAAATTTTCGGTTGGGGTTGAGAGAATTATTTGTAATTTATGTTCTGATTATAAAAGTAAACTCAACAAAAGGTTGTTATTGCTCTTTTGTTGAATCCAAGACAGGATGCTTTTCTCATTTCAGTTTCCTTTTTATAAGGTTCTACATGACAAACTCTCCTGAAAGTTTAACGTACCATTAAAATTGCATTTGCAAAAGGTTAGAAGGTACTTTCTGGAGAACAATTGTCTATTGTTACTGTTTTTGAGAAGAGATTTATACCCTGAAAGCACGTAACCTAAAATAATTACCTTCTGTATAGGTGGGAGTCTTCTGCTCTCACGATGCACTGCTTCTAAGGTCTCAATGTGCATAGCGACAATTCCTAGGATGGGTCAGAGTATCCAAAACAAAAGAATGTAAAACAAATTCCACATATTACAGAATTAAAAACTAATCTAAATTTGATAGTTTAAAAAAAATTACCATATGACCCAAAAGTTTTATTTCTACATATATATAACAAAAAATTGAAAATAAGGCTCAGCTACTTATATGCGAATACTCACCAAAACTTTATTAATAAGACCCAAAAGGTAGAAACAACCCGTGTCCATCAACACATGATTGGACAAATACATTAAGTTCTGATAATTGTATGAACCTTGAAAATATTATTTTAAGTGAAATAAACCAGACACAAAAGTTGAAATATTTATATTGTATGGTTCTATTTATATAAAATGTGTACAGTAGGCAAATTCATGAGACAGAAAGTAGATTAGAGGTCCCCAGGGGCTTGGGAGTGGGGAAACAGGAATTATTACTTAATGACTACACAGTATTTATTTGGGGCAATGAAAAAGTTTTGGAAATAGTAGGGACACTTGCACAACACTGTGAATATAATTAATGCCACTGGATTGTAAATTTAAAAATGGTTAGAATGGATGGGTGTGATGGTGCAGGTCTGTAATCTCAACTACTTGGGATGCTAAGGCAAGGGGATTGTAAATTCAAGGCCAGTCTGGAAAGTTTAGTGAGATTCTGTCTCAAAAATAAACCAGAATAGGACTGGAGATTTAGCTCAGTGGTTCTGGCACCTGCCCAGAAAGCACAAGGACCCTGGTTCGATCCCAGGTAACCACATACCACAGTACCAAGTGTGGTGACTCATGCCTACCAGCAATCAGTACCACACATCACAGTGCTGGGGGTGGTGTGACTCATACCTGTAATTCCAGCACTCGGGAGGCAGAGGCAGGAAGATTGCTGAGTTTGAGGCCTGCCTGAGCTACATAGTGAGTGCAGGGCCAGCCTGAACTACAAAGTGAGACCCTGTCTCAAAAAAAAAAAAAAAAAAAAAAAAAAAAAAAAAAAAAAAAAAAAAAAAAAAAAAAAAAAAAAAAAGGCAGAACAAAACAAAGCAAGATACAACACATACCAAGAGGGACGGGGATGGTAGCTCGATGGTAGTATGCCCCTGGATTCAATCCCCAGGTAGCTAATTTTATGTCATATGTTATTTATGTTACCAGTATTAAAAAATATTTAAAATAACAAATCAGAAAAGAAATAACTAGCATGGTTATACTTCATTGTAGATAGGTAGTAAAGGTCTTATGTTGGAAAACTCAGTTTTCATTAATATTAGGACTCACTAATATTTGCAAAGTGATTACCTGGTATCATACAATGAAGGCTCTTGATATGATCCTGAGTAACTCCACTTTCTGTACAAACCTTGTCAATAAATCGGGTAATGAACCGTACAACAGAATTAGCAATGTCATTGTTCTCTGAATCTTCAAACCCACTCTCCGTATCATAGCTCTCTGCTACACTTCCAGCAATACTAAGAAAGTCAGAGAAAGAAATCACAGTCAGCATTCAAATGCAAAAGTAACTACTGTGTCACAATGAACAGAACTGAAGCTTGCTCAAATAGATGTACACTCACATAAGGAAGGGTACACTGAACTCCAAAGCTCCTTTATAAGTGACAACGGTGAAACATATTCTACATGTCTAGGTTTGTGAACTACTTTGATCCGGACTTGATTCTGGAACACTTCTGTCACCCTTCCAAAAATACTCAGAAAACAGAGAGAGGACTCTCTCATTTATTATCTGGTACCTGAACCTTCTAAAACAGTTTATCTCTCCAAGATAATTACTATCTAGAAGCAAACAAAGTAATGTCTATCTTTGGTAAGTGGGAAACATTTACTGTGGTAACAAAGTAAAACAAGTTCTTTCAGTAACTTGTATATTCTTCTATATGGAAGGACTAAACTACCCTATGACACTTTTTCTTGTGAGCAGGTCTCTCTGAATTGCAACTCTTTGGACCTCAGTGATCCCATGATTTTTCTGTAGGTGATAAAATCACGTGGGAGAAAGAAGCACATTTGAAAGAGAGCATATGTGAAAACTTAATCCCTACATGTATTGCTCATTTCAGCTCCAACTATTCAACAAACTGGTTGCTAGTCACAGCAAAGAATCGTCTGTTCTAATCTATTCCTCTTTCTGTCACAGCCAGTCAACTTAGTTGAATCACTATTAAAGTTAAGCAGAAAATATGGTCATTGGATCATCCTAAGCCATTAAAGAACTTAGGTGTCTTACTCAGTCACTACACAGAATTTAAGAGAGCATGACCGACTACTCTAAAAGAAACCAAAAATACAGTTTTGGTTATCATAATGGTTATCAACTTGAGTACCAGTGGGTACAAAGCTAGGTGCAGATTAAGGAAGTTCTGAAAAAATTAAGAAGATGAGTTCAGAAATGACAAAACAGTCTTGTGGGACTGTGAGAAGTAAAAGAATGTGAAAGCATCATTTTAGGAAGATTCTTTTGCCTGTGGAGCATTTAACTATAGAAAGAAATAAAAAACTGAAGCCATGAAGAGATTATTACAATACTTATGCCTTGAAG
>PVIC010041245.1:0-15659 GCA_004025085.1 Thryonomys swinderianus
ACTGACAACAAGGTCATTCTATTCAAGGAGAGATAGTCTAAAAATAGAGGCAAAACACTCTGTTAGAAATAACAGTTGTTAGATTAGCCATACTACCTGTGCCTTTCTCACAGCCGTATGTGGCTTGTGCAAGTGGGATTATGTTTAAAAATGGTGAATGTTTCTCTTACATACTTCTGTTTCAAGACAAAAAAGATTTTATATTTACATGGAAAAAATTTATCTGATTATTATTACTTCCAGTAGAACGTTTTCCCATTTTTTTTAGGTGGAATCATTTTTGAACATTGTCTAATAGAAAAGACGGCTTCTGAAATGAGATGTCAGTTCAGTTACTACCGGTTCCGGTTCCTTCTTTAGTTTTCCTCCTCTGCCCTCTCGATGGGTTTATCCATTCAGTCGTCTGGCTTGAGCTCCGTCTCCTGCCCGCTATTTCGTGGGTGGTAAGGAGAGAGGTCAAAAGCGTACACGCTGCGATCACAGAATGCACTTGGTTTATAATCACAAATTAGAGTCGTCTAAGTGTTGGTTGGTTTTGGTCTCTTCCCTCTAGAAAAGAAGGTGAAGAAGTCGGACTGTGGGGAATGGCAGTGGAGCGTGTGTGTGCCCACCAGCGGTGACTGTGGCCTGGGCACCCGGGAGGGCACCCGCACCGGGGCGGAGTGCAAGCAGACCATGAAGACCCAGAGATGCAAGATCCCCTGCAACTGGAAGAAGCAGTTCGGAGGTAGTTCTCACCCTGTGCGCACTTAAATCTCCTCTCGGAGACAGTTCTGAATGTTTCCATTAAGTGTCTTTTGGAAATCAGTTCTATTTGGCCCAGGGATTTAGCTCAGTGGTTCTTCGCCTGTCTGGAATCAGTTCTACTTATTTTAAATAAGTTAATTTTGTTAGACAAGCTGACCAGACACTTCGCCTTGCTCTGGGGTTTCCCACCTTCAGCACTGGGGACATTTGGGGCCAAATAAGGCTCTTTCTTCTGCATTGTAGAATATTTAGCACCAGCCCTAGTTTCTAGAAGCTAGTTTCCAGTAACACTTCCACCCACACTGGTCGTGAAAACTAAAAATATTCCCGATATTTATGGTTAAATGTCCCCTAAATATCAAAACTGTCCTGGATTAAAAACTACTACCTTATAGGGACATAAACTATGCATGTAATTCCTCCCAGTAATATTCATTTGTCCATATTCTTTCCCTTTTTCTCTCTTTCTATTCCCAAATTCATTATATTTTCCCTTTTTTTCCCATTTTTGCTATTGTCTCTGCCACTTCCAAGTTCTTGTTTTCTTTTGTTTCCTCTCCACCATCCACCCATGTTTGTGGATTTACTTTGTGGATTTACATGTTTGTGGTTCCAGCCATTTTTGAGGAAACTCTCACTGGCTACTGTCAGCCTTGTGCTGGCCTGATTGGCCTATACAAGACAAGTTCTCACAAAACTTCCAATTTTAGGTCAACATTCAACTCCCAGATAACCTTTCCTCTTGCATTCCAGTCTTTTTGCCTTTCTTGGCCATGGTGGGGCATTATGACCAGAATATTCATTCATCATGGCTGCCAACAAGTGAGACAAGGGTGTGGATATGCCCATATGAATCTGTTTCATGCTCTGTGAGCTTTGGGGGATTTTTTTTTTTCGAGTCAGGGTCTCACTTTGTAGTTCAGGCAGGCCCTGAGCTCACTATGGAGCCCAGGCAAGCCTCGAACTCAGCAATCCTCCTGCCTCTGCCTCCCGAGTGCTGGGATGACAGGCGTGAGCCACCATGCCTGGCTGGGGGATGTTTTTGAGTGGCATTAAATGCTACTGAGGTATAGCAAAGTTCATATATATTTGCTCCTGAATTGTATGGGCATCTTCAAGACTCACCTGTACAGGATTTTTATGATGTGTCTTAAAAGATTCAAGTCTAGAATACATAAATAGTTATCCACTCTCAACAATAAAAATATTCAATAAGAAAGCAGGCAAAAGCTATTTTACTAAAGAGGGTGTGTAGCCATGACAGACTGATGGCACCCATGCTGTAGCAGGCTGTGTGTTATCACTGGAAGCTCCAAAGATCCACCATCACTGTTGTATAGAAAGCAAATAAATATGTGAAAGGATGTTCAACTTCTTTTCCCCATTAGGGAAATGGAAATTAAAACTCTCATAAGATTGCTGTAAATGTAGCAGAGTGGCTAGACAAAAATATGACAAAATGCTAGGGAGAACACACAGAATCAGGTCTCCCACATAGCACTAGAGATACACAGTGGTTCAGCCACACTGGAAAGGTGGATGTTGGTATGGATGCAGAGCTCAACATGAGTTTATCAAGTAATCCAGCAATTTCCTGGGCATTAGTTCCAAAGAAATGAAGACTTATATTTTCATAAAAACTCTTTCATGAGCATAGAGAGTAGTTTCATTTGTCATACTAAAAAAAAAACAACCTAGAAATAACCCACTAGTTGAAAAAATTATGGTCCATCCATGTTATGAAATAGTCCTCACAAATAAAGAAGGATGACTACTGATACATTTGATTTGCAGGAAATTGTGCTAAGTTAAAAGTTGCTAATCTCAGAAGTTCATGCACTGTGTAATTCAACTCACATAGCAGCCTAAAGTGGTGGAAATATAGAGGTAGAGAACAGAGCTTGGGTTGTCATGGGTGAAGGGTGTGGAAAGACTGGCTTAAAGGTTGACCCATGCCCCTGTGTTGTAAGGGTTCTGTATATTGATGATGATCGTGTTCTTCTACACATAATAAGCTGTGAAAGCCAAATGTATACTCCTGTGCACAAATGACTACACCTGAAGCTGATGGAATCTCAACAAGTTCTCGAAATGTGTTGATGTCAATTTCATGGCGGTGCTATTGGGCAATAACTTACAAGATACCACAGCTCGTTGGGGGCAGGAGGTGAGGAGTGTATGGAGTATCTCTGTTGTTTTTTATAACTTCATGAGAATCTGCAACTATCCAAATACAAAAGGCTAGAAACCTTCATTGTAGTGGCACCGTAATAGCCTATCTCAAAGATTTCTCTTTGATATTCTCCTGACTTCAGCCGAGTGCAAATACCAGTTCCAGGCCTGGGGAGAATGTGACCTGAACACGGCCTCAAAGACCAGAACCGGGAGTCTGAAGCGAGCCCTCCACAATGCTGACTGCCAGAAGACGGTCACCGTCTCCAAGCCCTGTGGTAAACTGACCAAGCCCAAGCCTCAAGGTGGGTCCCTGCCATGACTCCACACTTTAAATGGCAAAGTGCGCTCATCCAGTGTGAGGAAGCCCACAGTTGCTAGAGAGAAATGTTAGGCAATTTACCTTAAAAAGGTGATTTAAAGGTTATAGGTTAGCCATACAATCGTGCTTTATAACAGGCAGTCTGTGAGTCCAGAGAGTTGGAACTAAGTTTTCTATGTTGTTAGGCCTATGGGTGTGGCGTTCCAATATAAATATATAATTTAGTAAGATGTAGCCATGAAGATAACAGTTGCAAGGTGAACTTATATTCTGAATCCTAAGTTGGAAACAGATGCTTACCAGGCAAACTTATGGAGGTCACAAGGCAGAACATTTTAAATCCAGTCTCTCACAGGTTATCTGAAATACTATTTTCACAAACTCAGAAAATTATTTTATATTTCCTTTCCTTCATCACATGACTCGATAGGTTCTGTATTTCTCAATCTTATTTCAGAGATCCACGAATTACTGTGAGATGTTTTAACAAATATATACCTCACAGAACTTGATATAGAGTACTCTTTTTCAGAAAGTCAAATTTTTGCTCATGCTGGAGAAGGTAAACGTGAAAATATTATGGATGTGGTTTCCTAAAATGACAGCCATGAGAAGTCGAGGAGGTGTTACATTCTTTTATTTCATGAGTATTATGGGCTGAATCACGTCACTTCCAAATTCTCATGTTGAAGTCCTATCCCTTAGTTCCTTGGATGTGACAGTGTTTGGAAATATTCCTTAGTTTTTATATTTTGAGAATCTTTGTCTTGTTTATTATTATGTTTACCTTTACTGCTGCATGTTTCTGATGTATAATGAAGATGTTTATCGTGGTGGTGGTATAGGTGCATATTTCATTTTGATCCTTTTTACTTTGCTCTCGGTCCTCCCCTTTCTTTCCCTAGACCCAACATAGGAAATAGGAAATAGGCTTTCGTAAATGGGAAGAGTTTCTGAAAATTGGGTCTGAAAAGAGATGACTAAGTTAAAATGAGATATCACAAACGGGCCCTGGTTGGACAGAACTGGTGTCCTTCAAAACGCACACACGGTTGTGCGGACACAGGAAGATAGCCATCTCCAAGCCACGGAGCGAACTCTCGGAGGGAATTTGGTCATCCTGAGACCTTGATGTCGGACTTCCAGCCTCTAGAACTCTAAGAAAACCAGTGCTTATTGTTTGAGCCTCCAAATCTGTGGTAGTTTGTTGTGGCAGCCCAACACAAGAGCTTCAATAAAATTTAAGGCTTGGCCTTGTATTTGAAGCCTTAAAATAAACCTGAGAATTCATGCTTCCAGGTTAATTATAAAAAAAAATCAGAATGATGATCATGTAATTGATACCAAAATAAGTGAAAACAAGGAAAGAAATCTTTTGAAAGCTGAGGATGACTGGCTGGTTTGCTGCTGAAGGTGAGAAAGAATTCTTTCCACGTGCTGGACTCTGTTCTCTGAGCAAGTGGTCCACACAAGAGGTCGGTTTCAACTTCAAGATGTCCAGGAATAGGCAGGACCTGCAGACGATGGATCTATGTCTCAGGCTGCCCTTTGCAGATCACATAAGTCTCTGTGTGTACAGTGTGTATCCGCAAGACATTGATCATGACTTGGGTTGGTGTGGCGGGCATTTGAGACGACTTTCTAGACCAGAAGCAACCACATGGATTGCATTAAAGTCAGTCGTTATGGCCGCTCAGTAAAACACTCCATAAATGGAAGAACTCAAAGATACCCTTCAAGGTGATTTATTTTCAAATCAGGTGTTAAGTAAAAATCTTCAACATATGTGTAGAACAAGAAACAGATGAAGGGGGTTTGCATGTTCTGCTATAATGGTTCTCAACCTCAACTATGTATCTTTGTGTGTGTGTGTGTAAATATATAAATTTTCAAGTGCCCAGGTATAACCAGATTACCAAAATCATAATCAATGCTTTTGAAAACTTGAACTCTTCCTAGACAGTTTCAAATGCAGACAAAAATTGAGAACTACTAATGTTCTCTTAGGAAATCCATTGGAAAGAGAACACACACACACACACACACACACACACACACACGTGTCCTTAGGATGGAGGAAAAGAAGATTACAGAGTAATGAAAGGGAGAAAAAAGTGGGAAAGTAGTTGAGTGGGGGATGGTAGAGTTCAGTGACAAAGGAAAATGTTAAAAAATTTGAAATGACAGGAAATGACAAAGAAGGCCTCACAACAATATTTGGTAAACTCATGAGATAAAGTCTTTTAGTTGGAATGGTAGATATATCATCTTTGTACATCTTCCCATCTAGTAATTTTTAATGAAGGTTAGAATCTGTTTCACATTCCCACCTTGAAAATGATGGTAAAAATATTTCACCTGAATAGAGGTTATGTAAAGTTCATACATATTAAGGAAGAAGGTACATAATTAATTGAAATGGATTAGCATGAGTGAATATCATATTTCAAACTCCCAGTTATGCATTGTATAGGTAATTAAAATATAATCTTTCTTTTATGCCTAATATAGTTTTGTTAAAACCAGTTTTCTCAACAGTAGAGTACCTTATGAATGTCATTCTGGCACTAAACAGTATGCACAAAGAATAATCTTATTGTATGAATCAAGCCTGAGGAATGTATCATATTTTCTTAATGTAAACATACTCATTACTTGATAGTTCTTTGTAGTTTAAATAAAATGCAACCAATAGAATATGTGAACTATACATATTTCAGTACAAGTAACTCCGGATGGATGTAACAATTTTCCTTTTTTTTAAATTAATTTTTAGCTTTATTGGTACATTGTACATACACATCTTGATCACACTCAGTATTGGGAATCTGGACCAGTATATGACACAATCTAATTCTCATTTTTTCTGTTCCTCTGCCCACCTCACAAACCCCCACCCCTAAATACATAATTTTGTTTCCCATTTTTTTAATTACATCACATTTTTTTCTTTACCCCTCATTACTCACTCCTTCACCACATTTCCCCTTTGAATATGTTCTATTTCACCATATCCATCATAGTTTCTTGAACTCATTAACATCTTCAGTTTCTCATAGCAAAGAACAGATACGATATTTACATATCTGTGACCTATTTATTTCACTTATGAGTATGTCCTGAAGGTACGTCCATTTGAGTATAAATAACTCAAACTTTTCATTCTTTTTTTTTTTTTTTTTTGAGACAGGGTCTCACTTTGTAGTTCAGGCTGGCACTGAGCTCACTATGGTGCCCAGGCAAGCTTCGAACTCAGCAATCCTCCTGTCTCTGCCTCCCGAGTGCTGGGATGACAGGCATGAGCCACCATGCCCGGCTCAAACTTTTCATTCTTTAAGGCAGAGTAATACTCCATTTTATAGACAAAAACCACATCTTCTTTATCCAGTCTCCAGTTGACGGACATTTGGGTTGTTTCCAAGAATGAGCTATCACAGACTGAGCTTCTGTGAACATGGGTGCACATATATCACTATGATATGATTCTTTTAATTCTTTTGTGTATATTCCTAGCAGGGCAATAGCATGGTTAAATGGACCTCTAATCCTAGAATTTTAGGAGTCTCCACACTGACTTCCACAGAGGTTGTAGCAGTCTACATTCCCACCAACAGTGGAGAAGGGCCCCTGTTTCTCCATAGCCCTGGAAGCATTTGTTGCTGGCTAATTTTGAGGTAGCAGCTGCCCCCTCATAGAGGAAAAAGTTGCCTGTAGGAGTTATACTGGAACGGCTGAGTACTTCACTGTAGAGAGTTAGGTTTTCCTTTCGGGCCACCAGTATTATTTCCCCCATGGAGTTCAATGACCTGTGGAGTGAGGAAACTTAGAAACAAAGGTAGTCTGTACTGGCAACTCTGTAGAAGGCATCAGAGTAGAGGACTCTGTGGAGGGCAAAGAATTCTTTTCCAAGCAACACACATCTCTCAGTTGCTCTCTTAGAAGATTGATACACTGTGGCGTTAGAAACCGAGCGGGTCAAGCAGGCTTCCGGGGTGGGGGTGGGGCTCGTCTGCAGAGGACCCACAGCTCTCCCGCCCCACCCGTTTGTGGCCCCTCAAGCTCTTAGAGCAGACACTGGTCACCTAGCGCAGAGACTAGTTAGGGGGTGAAGCGGAGGCTCCTGGAAGAGGCTCCAAGGAACCCAGATTCCCCTGGAACCACAAGGGCTGAGGCCTGATTGTCTTAGAACGTCCTGGGACTTTCTGCTATTGGTTGTTGCTTTTTTAAAGTAAGTGTATCTAAGCGGTACCGGTGAAACTCCTTTTGGTTTTGAAAAGTCGCCATGGTGTGTGTGTTAGCTTCTAGGATCGTCTGGCAAAGGCATATTTCCAAATGTGAGAGGTAAGAGGCATCTTCCTGGGATGGGCTGAGGCGGAAACACATGGATGGATGCCTGTAGTACAGTGGATCAGGAATGGATGCTCATCCTTCTGGCTATCTGCGACCCTTGAGCTACAGTGACCCTTGTTAACTGTCCCTGCTCACAATGTGGACCCCCCCCCCCATTTCTGAGAGTTTTGCCATCTCGCTGCTCTGTTTTGTACAGCTGCCCAGGGAGGCTGGCTGTTTCATCTTCAGAGATCAAAAGAACAACAAATTTCGGTGCAAGGCTTGACTGTGTGTGGGACACAGCTTTTGGCAGCTTACTATTAAATGGGCAAAGAGGTCAGTCAAGGGATATTCCCAGCATTCTCAGCTCTTTCTTCACTAAATAGGTTGCTTTGTTGGTTCTTTTAAAGATAAAAGACGTTCTGTAACATTTCGCTCTACGTGCTGGGAACTGATGTTCTTCAGAGAGGAACATGGCGGCACTGTGTAGACGGCCATGCTCAGGGACTGCACCTTGTGTGGAGAGAGGAAAGGAGGCAGAGTCCTACTGCAGGCTAAACCAGGGCCTTCCCCTCCCCCTGAGTCGGGGTGGGGTGGGGGGACTTGATGTCTTCTGACCTTGCATTGGACCAAAAAGACAGTAACAAGGTGCCTTGCTCTCTTCCTGATCAGAGGAAAATCTCTTTCTCCATTTGGGCTCACAGTTTGTGTTTCCTTTTAATTGTCCCTGGCAAAGGCATATTCCCAAATGATTTCTGCTCCAGCAGAGGTAGAGAGGTGCATGGGCAGGTGTGTAGTTTCCGTGGGTCAGGAATGAATGTTCACCCTTCTTGCTGTCTGCAGCACTTAAGCTACAAGCATCTTTGTAAATGTTCCTGCTCTTAGTAACCCCACGGCCTGGCCCTGCCCTGGTATTTCTAAAAGTTTTGCCATCTTGCTGTTCTGTTTTGGACAGCTGCCTAGGGAAGGTCTTTTGACACAGTTTCTTTCCTGTCCCATGATATTATGTTTAAGATGAGAAGATCTAATCCAGTTCCTCTCTTACCTGAACATGCTTGATCTTCTGTAAATTAGAGTTGACAGCAAACCTGTCTCCGTATGGTTGTTAAGATGAAATGCAGGACTATAGGCCAAAGCTCTTGGTAAATGTGCAGTGTTTGTGAGGCTCCTTCCCTTTTGTCAAGCGACTTTCTTGAAGTAGGGGTTTCAGACCTCTTCAGGCAAGAGAAGAATGCACGGTGATCATAACAACAGTAACCATAATTAATAATTATTGGGAATCTCATGTGTGACTATTTTAGAACATTGTCCACTTGTGATATCACCAAATATTTATAAAATTCTAAAATAATGACTTTCATCATGTGGACTTTTGCCTGTGGGAAACTAAAGCTTTGGAGAAACTACTTGCCTAGGGCAAGGTTATGCAGCTAAAGATCAAAAAGGACAGGGCTTAAACGTGAGGTGGCGATGAAGCAGGAGAAAGTTCAAAGTCCTTAAATCCAAAAAAAAAAAAAACCTTTTTGCTCACAGAGTAGAAAAGAGATTAGAGTCAAAACTCACCAGATTTCTCTTTCCAGACATTAACTCCCCGCCTTCTCTGAGAGGGATCGCTCCTCGGACAAGGCCTTCACTATGGAATGTTTGCTCCACGTAGCATGGAGACTCTGAAATCTGTGCTTTAGGCTAATCCACGAGAGGAGCTCAATGAAGGTTACTGACTTGAATGAACGAGTGAATAACGCATCCAGCTAGACTGTCATCGTGTATTCTCAAGAGTACAGTCTTTAGTCACTGGCTTCAAATATGTGTTGAGATGTTGGTGTTAGAGTTGAGGAATTCATCAGGAAGAAGAACCTGGTCCAAGTCACTTTCCTGTTCCTGGGGCAAAATACCCGACATCCGTCGTTCAAAGCATTTTTGATTAATGGTGTTGGAGGTATCGGTCCTGGTGAGCTGGCTCCAGTTTGGAAAGAGTATGGCAGAGGAGCACGGCCAAGGAAAGCTATTCAACCCTCAACAGCAAGGAAGCAGGGAGAGCAGGATGTAGCTTGGGCCCCGAAAATGCCCTTCTCAGCCATGCTCCCAGTTTCCAGGCCCCGCCTCTGAACCCCACTTTGATCTCTGCACTTTTCAGTGGATCAGTCCATTGACGAGCTAGTGCCCCACGGCCCAGTGACTTTCCAAAAGCCCCATTATGACTATATGAGATCATCAGGAGGAAGATTTAGATCTAAGTCATAATAAATTATCTGGGTGTTTCACTTCCATCCTTAGTAAAGAATCTTTGCTTCTAATTTCCAGGGCAGATATGAGAATCAAGAACTCTCAGTATGTGCAGGGTTTTCTGCACGCTGTGCATCTGCTTTCATCTCCCTGGGTAAATTCCACGCTTGGAGGCTCATTAGCTGTGCACACAGAAAACAGCAATATAATAATGAGCACTGAGAAAAGCAGTGTAAGAGGACAGCGTCCACGCTAATTGCTTGCTGAGTTGACGAACCTGAGTTTTCTTCCCTGAAGCTTTTGTACTTCTCCCTTTTAACTTCTGAACTGAGAGTTTCTCCTTTTGTTTGAAGTGCTGTCTATGTTTATTTATTGAGCATCAAAAAACTCACGCTGCATTACCAGATACAATGCGACAGGCATCTACGTTCAGCACGTAGCAGGTGACATCTCTTCATCTGTAGGGCAGCCTGGAGGAGTCCTCCTTGTAGTTTAGAGTACAGGACACTAAGATTGCGACTCGGACAAGTTCGTCCAGACCTGAAGTCAAGTTCATCCAGACCTGAAGGTTTCCAGAGTTTTCTTTCTCTTACATCAGTGTTTCCTATGTTGAGTGCTTCTTGAAGATATCTTTGCATATTTTAAAAAAATTAATAATTAGTTTTGCTTCAATAATCTTAGTACTTTTATCTACTGGGGGTCCTGTGCTATCCATCCTGTCAGATGATTCCCGGCTCACCCTTACATTTGTATAACAATTGCTCTGGAGTCAAATGACAACGTTTAGCATGTTGTTCTTGAGTTGGGTTCCTACAAAGGGGCTGCATTTCTTCAAAGTCGAAAACCGTGGTGCGTGTACCAGGTTACGCCTAGAGCCCCTCCCAGCTGGAAACCGGGCTGCCACGATCTCTCCTCTCTGCCCTGAGGTTCGCCTGGCAGAGGCTCTTCACCAGGACCCTGGGCACCGCTGTCTGGGTAACCAGGGCAGCTGGGGAGACGCTGAGTCTTCCCCCCGTGACTCTTCTTAGCTGTGCGCTGGCGCTCGGTCTGCGGGAGCCCACAGGGGAATCGAGGCCGGCTGCTGGCTGGTGCGCAGCGCACAGAGGCAGTGGGAATAAAAGGACGAAGACATCTTCCGAAAGAGTAAACAATATCCCTGAAAGAGCTCGTCAGAAATTCACAGGGCAAGAAGCCCGTAGAGCTTCGCTGGCGCTCCGCTGCTCAGACGTGGGGAAGATGAGGCCCGGAAATACACAGAGGCTCTCAGCACATCCACAGGACCCTTTCTGGTGCAACTCCCAGGAATTACTTTCCTTTTTCAGAAAATAGAAAAACACCATTTTCAGAACTCACGCAGACGCAGGGCGGTCAGTTCAGCTGCTGGGGCGAGACTGCGAGGAAGCTCAGGGGAAAGGCCTTCCTGGGTGGCTCGTGCTGCTGCTGCAGACGGCGCGGAGGGCGAGGGTGCCCACGCTGGCAGCGCTAGTGCCGTGTGCACGAAGTTAAAATCTTTATGCCATAGTGCCGCATTCCAGCTTGAAGGACTAGAATTCTAAAGTTGTGTGAATTTTGGAGCATGAATGAGAAATAAGGGACACGTACTTTAGACCCGCGTGAGGACCGAAGGATGTCCGAAGGGATGGTCTGGAATCAGATCCGTGGCTGTAGGAATACACAACATAAATGTGTTTCTTCCAAGTTCCAGAGGAACAAGTATAGATCAGGGCCGGTGAGCCCAGGACGTGCCCCTGGGCTCACGGAGGGCCGTGCTTTCCCCGTGTTGCCCCGAACTCATGTGTCTGTGCTCAAACTGTCTCTTCTGAGGACGTCAGTCCTGCTGGACCGTAACTCGCCCCGATGACTTTGCTTGAACTTGATTCCATCTGCAAAGTACCTTTCTCCTGGAACCTTCACACAGTGGGGTACAGGAGCCAAGACTTTGGCACATAATCTGGGGAGACCTTCATTTATCCACAGCAACTGATTCTTCTAGGTCTATACATTTTTTACTAAAAAAGAAACATTCATTTGGAAGCAGAAAAGGACAATTTATGTTGCGATACCTACTAATGTGTTATACAAGCTTTTTCCAGTAACATGAAGCATGATAAATGCAGATAGTGATGTGTAAATGGGAACTACCTATTACAGATTATAATACATTTTTTTCCTAGGAGAGGCTGCCGTGTAATTTTTTTTTTTTTTTTTTTTTTTTTTGCTTTTGAGACAGGGTCTCGCTTTGTAGTTCAGGCTGGCCCTGAGCTCACTATGGTGCCCAGGCAAGCCGCCGCGAACTCAGCAATCCTCCTGTCTCTGCCTCTCGAGTGAGTGCTGGGATTATAGGCATGAGCCACCAGGCCCGGCAGCAGGAGCATTTTTGATCGTATCTCCTAAAGACACTTGGGAAAGAGGACTCCCGGAACTGCCTCACAAGCAAAAGAAAGATGAAATAATCCATCTTTGAAGTGAGGGAGGGTGTTTTGTGGGGAAATGATACCAAGACATCTTTCACTGTTGAAATTTTTATTTGAACATTCATTGAATATTGATTATGTATCATGTGTATATATGTATATACACATGTGTGCTACATGTGTGCCATTCATACTCCTAGGAGCAAATGCACAGAAGGGATGCAGAGGGATTGGAGGAAGAAGAAGTAAAGTGATCACATGGGCATGGGATACAACTCTATCTTTGAAGAACATATGCAAGAAATTCAGAAAAACGCTATTTGATTTTCAAGTAGATAGAAATGTTTTCTTATGTGGTGGTATTTGCTATATGCTACTTCAATTTTAAGTGGAAATATAATGCATGGTGCATGTTAAAAAGGCTAGCCAGCTGGCACCTGAATTCTAGGTGCTTCTCTGAGTAGTACATTTGTGATTCAGTAGGACTTATTATCAGTTTCAGGCGTAAGTACTGTGGTATGAGGGTTTAAGTTTTTCTGGGTGATTTACAGCTAGTTAAGAAGCATTAGGGTGTCTTTACATTGTGACTGCTGTGTTTGATAATGATTTGACCCTTTTCCTGCAGTGAGATCTTGTGCCCTATGGAACCGTCTCCCGAGTGAACTTGTACGGTGTCCACAACAGACTCCCAGATATCCTCATCCATGGGTCCCTTGACATTTGAAACTGCAGGGTTACATTTTTGAATGTTCTGGCTTCTCCACAATGTCACTTTCTACCCCCTAGAAGGAGCAAATCTCTTATGTCTATTCTAGTCAGTATTTCCTTCTATTGCTTTAACCCTTCAAAGCTGTTTTGCTTAGATCAGCAGCAAAGGTAGTCTGACTAGGAAACACCTGAGTCCTCCACAGTCAATTTATCTCCTGGTTTTTCTTTTTATTTTCTGTATATACAGTAGGCTTTCTGAAAAAAATCTAAGCAAGAACTTTTGCTAAGAGAGTAAGATAAGCTCGTTGCAAAATTCTCAGCCTTTCCACTTGGAAAAGCACCACCTTTCAATCCTCAGAATGCATTTAAATTGATGTCATTCTCTCTAGGCCTAGATTCAACCTGATTTATTCCAGAATTCCATAATTCTAGATTTTTATTTATGCCAGCTGCATGATAATCCTGTTCCTAAAGGATCACAAATAAATGGAAAAGAGTTGATAATACTGTTTGATTATTTGCCTTTCTAGAGCAAGACTATTGTTACAGGGTGTTCTATAAATTGCCAGTATTTGCATTAATACTTCCAAAAATTAAACTTGCTAATAATATAAATTTAAAGATTTATAAACATGCTAGTTTCTGATTTAGTAAATCTTGTAATACTCTATATAGTAAGACGTACAATAAATTGAGAGCAAAACAGCTGTTCCTCAGTATTTATAATAACAAAATATGAAAGCAATTCAAATGACCTACCAAAGAATAAGGTTACCAAGAATATATAGGATAAAGGAATCCTACTTAATTATGTTTCAGAATACAGTTAATGGCATGGAAATATATCAACTGACAATATACTTTTAATTAAAGTCATAGAAATAAAACAAGTAAAACACATCATTAAACAGGTTTTCATATTGTGAAATTATGGGTAATTTATACATATATAATTTTCTCTGTATGAATTTACTTTTCAAACAGAAAAGTAATTGATATTTTTAATAAGAAGAAAATAACTCAGTAGAGAGAAATCCTCTTTTTTCTTTAGGTTATCAATTATACATTTTTCTCCCTGGTAATTCATCCTCCTGTGGATATTCTGTCACTTATATCATATGCATCAGGACTATAATACTAAATCGGTGGCAAAAACCTAGCAGCTAGTTATCCATGATCTCTAAGATAAATATATGCTTTTAAATACTTGATGGTTTTAAAAGACTTGCACAGAATGATCTTGAAAACATTACTTGCAATATCAGCTCTATGAGAGCAGAATTTTTTTCACTATTATATCCCAATATCTAGAATTTCACTTGTTACATAATAGATTGAGTCATAGTTTCCTAATCAATAAAGGAATTTGGGAGAGGCATCAATGCTAAAATGGGATGTGAAAGATCATCAGTTCACATGCTACTCCCTATGGCCAGAAGTTATTGGTTTTATTAGCAGAAGTTTATAGGAATCAGATTCAGAATGATTGATTTCCTCCAAACCACAGAGCTGCTAAGCAGTAGGTGTCCATTAGGACCAATTCTGTAGGATATGAAATGTTTCACATTTCGATCCTGACAAAACTTCACTGCTTCCTCATTGTCTCACTGAATTCAAGTATCCATGCCACTTACGACTTCATAGTCCACCAAGATTTTGTTTTCTCTTTAGAATAAATAAATAGGAAGACCCAGAATGCACTGTAGTACAGCCCACGTTCTACATTCTTTGCAGTCTTTCTTCTTTTCTCTCAGAAGTTGTTAGGCATCGATAGAATTGGTTTGAATTGAAATTCTGAGTTTTCTGGAGAATATGATGAAGATGGGATGTTAGATCTTGTAACGAAAGCAAAGGAATTCTTTTTAAATGTTTTTTTATTTTATTAGTACTTTTTGTAGTACCTAATGATCACACTTTTCATGAGGAGGTGGTACCTGAAATAACACATTTTAATTCTTTTTAAAATCTCTGTTCCTTTCCTTGTCTCCTCTAGCCATCTCTTGATCTTCTTCATTTTTGCAGATGATCTTTCTCCCTATTTCTTATCATCAGTCTTTTGCTGATAGGAATATAAATTGACACAAACATTAGTGAAATCACTATGGTGACTTCTTAGGAAACAAATAGTAGAAATTACATTCTACCCAGCAATTTCTCTTCCTGAAAGACGTAAGTCATACTATAGGACCTATACATATCTATGTTTATAAGGGCACAATTCATTACAGCTAAATCTTGGAAGTAGCCTATATGTCCATCAGCAGATGAATGGATAAAAAATAGGACTTTTATATACAATATACTTTTCTGCCACAAAAATGATAAACTTGAATAACTTGTAGGAAAATAGGTGTATCCTAAAACCATAATGTTAAGTGAAATGATAGAGACACACAAACTTAAATATTAAAGGCTTCTCTTATTTGAAAAAACCTAACATTTAAATAAAATAAATGATGAATTATGACTAGAGTAAATTTTGGGGTGAACTTTTGTGGCTTTCTGAATACTTTGAAATGTATCTTTTTTTTAGGATTTTTTTATTGAATTCTTTATTGGTACAATTTATATACATCTCAAAATCACATATAACATTGGGAAATTTGTACCAGTATATGCCACAAGTTAATTCTCATTTTTACCCATATCCCTACCCACTCCCCCTCCTCCCCCCTTTATACATACTCTTTTATTTTCTTTCTGTATCATATTTATTCCTTCCCCTCATCACATTCCCACAC
>PVIC010041246.1:0-16306 GCA_004025085.1 Thryonomys swinderianus
TTTTTTTTTTTTTAACTAGAGATAAAGCTTATGATTTCCTTCCATTGCCTGTGGTTTCATAATTAGGAAACTCCCAATAGATTGCAGCGGGTCACTAGTTTTGCACTGCATTGAAGCCTTGGGTTAACAGCATTTTGAAACAACAAAGTGCTAATTTGCATTTATTTTTAGACTACCCACAATTACTGAAGCTGCCCTAATATTTGTAGTTGTAGAAATTGTTTTCCTCAGTGTTGGCAGCAAAACATATGGGCCTCACAGATGAATTTCCTGCTTCATAAAATGACTAGAAAGACAAAATTAATGTACTAATTTGAAAGAGCTATTTGGCTTGTTTGTTGTTGAATAGTGTGTATTAATTATTTGGGTTCAGACTGCTTTCTTGGGGTTTTATATTTCTGTTGTTTGTTAGTACAGTAATAATTACTGATACACACTTTGAGAATATTTTATTTTTATGATGTAAATGCTGTATTAATACACTGTAGTGTTTGAATGTTTGTATTTTGCACAATAGGTTGTGTCATTTTGAAAACTTGCCTGGGTCGTTTTGAATGTAGTGTCTTACAATTATAGATAGATGAGGTCATTTTTATATGAATAAAAATGTTCTGAAGATATTGTAGACATTGCTTGTCTTTAACTTAATTGCATTTCATCCAGCTTTCCAAGTAGTCTCAGGTTGCTATGCAGCAAGTGGCCTTCAGTGTCTTGGGCTTTCTGCTCTTTTCTGGTGCTTTCTTCTCGGTGATTTGCATTACTTAGCCAGCCAGGCCAAGAAATGGAAAAGTAGTAGAAACACCGCAGTTTAGTTTCCACTTTTTTTTATTGAATGAGAATTGAAACTATGACCAAAATAATGAAGCTTTGAATTGAAAATTGATTCTCCAAGGCCAGGCATGGTGGCTCATGCCTGTAATCCCAGCACTCAGAGGCAGAAGCAGGAGGATTGCTGAGTTCGAGGCTAGCCTGAACTACATAGTGAGTTTAGGACCAGCATGAACTACAGAGCAAGACCCTATCTCAAAAAAGAAGAAAGAATTGGGTGTGGTGGCTCACTCAGCAAGACCCTGTCTCAAAAAGAAAGAAAGAAAAAGAAAATTGATTCTTCACTACCTGTGGCTTTCCTACACTCACCTGTTCAGAGTTAATTGAACATTTCCTGAATGTATCTCAAGTCTGCCAGGCAAGAGACACATTGCCCTATAAATAAGGCAGAATATTTACTTGGTGGCATTCTGTTTCGGGCAAATTGTAGAACTGGAGAAGAAACATCTGAGTTGTTTTCTCTCGCAGTAAGTTGGCTGTCTTTGTATGAGTGACCTAATGCTCTCTGAAAGGAGATGTTCATATTGAGAATAGGAATCACGTTTTATTGGTAAGAGTGATGTTTATTTAGCAAGTCATTTATTAAAAGACTGCTCTGTGCCTAATTTACCTGATATTTAGTATGAGAGGGAATTATTGTTAAAACAGTCCTTGTGCCTTGAATTTGTAGTGTTACCAGGGAAACAGGAATGTTGTGTATAGTCGCAGTATAATGTGGTACACATGATAGTTTTACTGTGAGAGCGTGTGAGGCTCTTTACAGAAGAGAGAACATCCATGTTTGTCTCATATATTCAAGGGCCATGCAGAAGAGATGGTGAATTTAGCTGTACAAAATGTATACATAGTTCATAAAGTGCAGAAACAAAATTGCAGCCATACATAGCATGCGAAGGTAAGAAGATACTAGGACACATCGTGTAAGCAGTATTTACAACATATTACCATTAATGTAAAAAGAGGAGCAAATTATAAACATACTTGCTAGTGTGAATGTAAAATATTTCTGGAATTATTCAGTCTGCTCATGTTGGCTGCCTTCTCAGGCAGAGGAAGTAAGTGGCTGAGCCAGGAGTAGGAGAGGTCCTTTCCTTTGAATCTTGAATTTTATTTATTTTTATTTTTTGGTACCAGGGATTGAATTCATGACCTTACATTGGCGAGGCAGGTGCTGGGACCACTTAGCTAAATCCCTGGGCCTGAGTCTTGAATTTTAAATCCATAAGAACAGATTTTAAAACAAAGGATGTGTAAGTTATAAGAAAGGTAAAAATAGATTTCTTTTTTTTTTTTTTGGTGGCAGTACTGGGGATCGAATTTGTGCCCTTGTAATTCCAAGGTAGGTGCGGTACCACTTGAACTAAATCCCTGGCCCTAAAAATAGCTTTTTAAAGAGTTTCTGGGGCCGGAGGGTTAGCTCAGTGGTTCCAGCGCCTGCCTTGCAAGCGCAAGGTCCTGAGTTAAATCCCCGGTAACCACGTACAATGCTGGGCATGGAGACTCACGCCCACCAGCAATCAATACCACATACCACAGTGCCGGACGTGGTGGCTCACGCCTGTCATCCCAGCACTCGGGAGGCAGAGACAGGAGGATTGCTGAGTTCGAGGCTTGCCTGGGCTCCATAGTGAGCTCAGAGCCAGCCTGAACTACAAAGCGAGACCCTGTCTCAAAAAAAAAAAAAAAAAAAAAAAAAGAGTTTCTGGGCTGGAGATTTAGCTCAGTGGTTCCAGTGGCTGTCTAGCAAGCATAAGGTCGCTGGTTTGATCCCCAGTAACTACACACAACTATACTTGTCGTGGTGACTCATGCCCACCAGCAATCAGTACCATATAACACAGTGCCAGCCATGGTAGTTCATGTGTGTAATCCCAGCACTTGGGAGGCATAGGCAGGAGGATTGCTGAGTTCGAGGCTTGCCTGGGTTACATAGTGAACTCAGGGCCAGCCTGAACTGTGAAGTATTACCCTGTCTCAAAAAAAAAAAAGAATCAGGCCTTTAATATGTACATATACAGCAAGAAAACACAGGGGTGTTTTGGTAAGGTTTCTCTTGAGGGCACATGGACTTCAGATTGTAGTGGGGAGATTGTGTTCCAGGGAGACTGGAGTTCCTAGGAGTACTCTAGGGGAAGTGTGTGAAATGGCGTGCATTTGTGTAGATCAAAGATTATTTTTTCCTTTTTTGGTTAATTGTGGAAATTAAACTTTTTGCAGTTTGAATTCACAATTAAAAGGTAGAGGGCAACCCGTGCTTGTCTCCCAGGAGCTATTCTTATTCTCCCATTCTCATTCTCCATTCCTATTTCACAATAAATCTTCCTACTCTTAACCTCTGTTCTGTACAATTCTTTGACTTCAGGGAACATGAATTCAGCATATCTGACATCTAGCATGTTGGGAGTTACGTCTATTCCCCCATATCAGAAGGACACAGATGTCATGAAAAGCTTGCTTTTGTGGCTTTTCTCACAGTAACCCACCCTGTATCCTATTCGATGTACTTTTATCTTGCCTTTTCCTCTTTCACTTAGCCCGAGCTCACTCTGTAGGGTCAGTTTCTCCCTCGCTCTTCACTTTTACTTTTTCTAATAAATTTTGTCACCTTTTTTTTTTTTTTAGAAAGGGATAAAAATTTTTAGTTTTTTAAGATCATTTTTCTAGATCTTGGGGATTTGCTAGATTTTTCCATCTTTTGAAAGATGAGTCAAAGAAAGAGACAGTGGAAATAAGATTATAGAAATAAGTAATACTTAAGTGTATAGGTAATTGAGCTTAAAGGTCATTTTGGGGTGAGGGCTTGTTCTTTAACCAATGTTAAGATAACCAGTTTACGTTGGAGCCCTCTTACTGCTCAACCATGGCAGGAAGGAGACAGAGAGGGAGGAGCTGGGAACATGGTACACCCAGCCTCGAAGGTCGTGTCCTCAGTGACCACAGCT
Organism: Thryonomys swinderianus; assembly: GCA_004025085.1. Classification (NCBI taxonomy): domain Eukaryota; kingdom Metazoa; phylum Chordata; class Mammalia; order Rodentia; family Thryonomyidae; genus Thryonomys; species Thryonomys swinderianus. The sequence goes on from PVIC010041246.1 coordinate 3,771, forward strand.
TACCCACACAGCAAGTCCTGACTGGACGAACCATCAGCGGTCCCAAGATCCCATGATCCAGCCACCATCCAAAAGCCCCGCTTTGGACACAAGACACTTTAGACATTTTATATCGAAGCCATGCCAAATACTTTATAATTAATATATATTAGGTAACAAACTTCCCTTTATTTTTATATGCTTGCTGTAACACGTAAAAACAAGAGAACAATATACGCATAAAACTTGTGGGATGTTTGTGGTGGAGCGTCAACTTGACTGGCTTGTGGGGTCCACCGGGGGCACCAGTGGGCCACTCCTCAGGCGTGTCCCGGTGTCTGAGAGGCGCGATTGAGTCTCTGCGGCCCTCGGCCCTGCCCTTCCCGCCATGCTCTGCTCTGCTTCCCAGCCGCCCTGAGCTCAGCAGTCCTGCTCTGCCTCGCCCCTTCACCGTGGTATCCCTGCCTTAGAGCCGGCCAGCGTGGGCCAAGCCCTTAAAACACGAGTCAATTAGACTTCTTTACACTGTGGGTGTGGGTCCAGTAATCATTGATAATTAAATAAGAGTTAAATTCATAATTTAAGTTGCAAGTGTGTTTAGCAGTGAGAAAGCTATGTGGTATTTGACTTTGTTTTTGTGAAAATATTCAGTGTCTTAGTTCAAAGGTGATCAGACATTTTTCATGTAATTTTACTCTTTGTATGTTTCATTCCTGAAAACAGCTGTTCACAAATGTGCACAGTGCCACACACGATGACGTCCAGGGTGATTTATCTACTGAGGTATTTTCTTCTGGGAAGTGAGGTCCTGTAGAAGGCCAGTGAAGAGATATGATCACATTTTTCTTGAATATCTGATGGAAACTCTGTACATTACATTAGAAAATTCACAGGGAGGGTATTTCTGTTGGGTGAAGCTGGAGTTGAAGCTGTACCACATGTGCGTAGGGAAGTTGAAATACTATTGTTACCAGTCGCTGTGTTTTCCCAGCCAAGTCACACAAGTACATGTGGTGTCTGACAGGTGGGTTTCCTTTCCACTAACTGTGTGGCAAGCACTGGGGCCACATTAGCCCTGTGCCCTTTCCTACACAGCCTTCTCTTCCTGCCCTTTACACCATCCATGCATAAGTGCTATGCCTCTGAAATCACAGTAAATACCTCTGAAACTGGTATAATAAAATTAAAGGTTTACTGTCTTGTGGGGTTGCATTATGAACACACGTAGTCCCGAGCCATGGGGCGAACACACCAGTCTTTAATGGTCAACACCATCTCCATAGACTCTGCCATGGTGTTACTGGCACAGATTGTATATGGTAGCTTCCTCGGGAATATTGAGTAATGTACATGGGTGATGTACATTATAATTGTGGTTTTTCAGTAGTCATTAATAACATTTACAGTTTTTTTGTGTGTTTGTTTGTTTGTTTTTTTGAGACAGGGTCTCGCTTTGTAGCTCAGGCTGGCTCTGAGCTCACTATGTAGCCCAGGTGAGCCTGGAACTAATTTTTTTTTGTTGTTTTTTTTAGACAGGGTCTCACTTTGTAGTTCAGGCTGGCCCTGAGCTCACTATGTAAGCCAAGCAAGCCTCGAAGTCAGCAATCCTCCTGCCTTTGCCTTCCGAGTGCTGGGATTATAGGCGTGAGCCACCACGCCTGGCACTGTGGTAAATGGTATTGATTGCTAGTGGACATGAGTCACCACTCGCAGCATTGTATGTAGTTACCGGCTATCAAACTCAGGACCTTGCACTTGCTAGGCAGGTGCTGGAACCACTGAGCTAAATCTCCAGCCCAACACTTACAGTTTTTGAAAACATCTAGTAGTTAAAATTTTTCATCTAACACATACTACATGTATAATGGCCCAAGATCATTAATCTACTGACATCCACTTAATTCTCTTACCAATGTAAACGTCTTTTCAGTTGTTTCTGTCTTTTAAAAAAAAGAAGCAAAAGGGGCCAGAGATTTAGCTCAGTGGTTCCGCCACCTGCCTAACAAGTGCAAGGTCCCTGGTTCGATCCTGGTAACCACATACAATGATATGATATTGGTTGTGGTGACTCACACCCACCAGCAATTAGTACCACACTGCACAATGCTGGGTGTGGTAGCAGGAGGATTGCTGAGTTCGAGGCTTGCCTGGGCTACATAGTGAGCTCAGAGCCAGCCTGAACTACAAAATGAGACCCTGTCTCCAAAAATCAATCAATCAATAAATAAATAAAAAGAAGCAAAAGGCTTTATACTTTACCACCTCAAAAATGTCTACCCTTTGGAGATGACTTTAATATCTACTTTATATTATATGGAAACATTTATGTGAATAATTGGTTCTTTTTGTATATGTACAATAATAGGAATGGCAGAGTAGTTTAAGAGTTGCTACAAACCAGGCCTCTGGATCATAACAGCTGAAAGATGCTAATGCATTAGAACATTTAGAGTGAAAAGAGTCTGTGTGTCTTTATCCAGACAGAGAGGTGAAGCCCAGATTAATTCATTAAGCACATTCTGTACCAAAGCATATTGAGAGATCAGAAAGCTGAACTGTCAAACAAATTTATTTTCCTTTAGAGATGTACCAGCTGGAATATATAGTTGGGTCTGAGTAAAAGAAGAGACTGCAAAACAGCCTAAAGCAGCAAAAGATTATTGATTTGCAAATGGAAAGATTTTCTCATTTTTAAGTATAATTGATACTAATTATAAAGTAAGTGCATTTCAAATTATGTTAACATGTATTTTGTTATACCAGTACTTTTCTGTTATGGTAGTGACTAGTTTGACTGATTTTTGTTTCTTAGAATTTTAGGTGGCCCATTTTATGCTTTTCTGAAGACTTTCGTGTTCAAAATTCACATAGTTCAGGACTTAATTCTCTAAATCAATAAACTGCATTAGGTGGTTTTATCTTTAGCAGTAGTTTTATATTGCACTGCTTCAGAATTATAAAATTTAAAGTTGCATACAGTGTGGCTGAATTGGATTACTAAAACTGGTGAAAGAGAACCTTACTTTATTTTTGCTATAGAAAATAGAGCTTCCAAAGAAACTGGCCAGACGCTATCCAGCCTATGAGTTATACCTTTATGGAGAAGGATCCTATGCTGAAGAACACAAAATTCTCCCTTTGACAGGAATTCCAGTTATTTTCCTTCCTGGTAATGCTGGGAGTTACAAGCAAGGTAGGTACTGGGAGTAAATTTGAAAGCTACAAAATCCAGTTAAGGAAGTCCTATGTTGTGCATGTTTGGTGAAGCAAATGAAATGAATGAAAAGACTGCTCCGTGTTAAATACAGTACTGTGCTGGACTTGCTGGGAACAGAGAAGTGTGATGCGTTCCCTGAGAGAAGTACACATGGAAGAGTACAGGAAAGAGGAGCTCCAGGGTGGAGAGGAGCAAGATAAATAGATTACACAAGTATTCAGGAATTGACAAAAGAATTTTATGTAAGAAATGGAATGTGGGGCTGTAGGTTTAGCTCAGTAGTTCCAGCGCCTGCCTAGTAGGCGCAAGGTCCCTGGTTCGATCCCTGGCAACCACATACAACAATACCGATCGTAGTGACTCATGCCCACTGGCAGTCTGTACCATATACCACAGTGCCAGCCGTGGTGGCTCACACCTGTCATCCCAGCACTCGGGGAGGCAGAGGCAGGAGGATTGCTGAGTTTGAGGCTTGCCTGGGCTACATAGTGAGCTCAGGGCCAGTGTGAACTACAAAACGAGACCCTGTCTCAAAAACTGAAAGGGGGGGGAGGGAGGGAGGGAGAAAGGAAGGAAGGGAGAAGAGGAAGAAAGAAAAAGAAAGAGAATGTAGGACCAAAGATTTAGTTCAAGTGGTACCACACATACCTTGGAAGCACAAGGGCTGGAGTTTGATCCCTAGTACTGCAAAAATAATAAAATAAAATAAATTTTAAACAAAAGAAATGGGGGTCTGCAGAGAATAGAACCTGGAATGTTCTATTGGAGAGGTAAATCTGTGGCTTTTATTACACAAAACAGGAAAGGAAAGCAGTTTTTTGGTTTTTGGGTGTTTTTTTTTTCCTTTTGAAACTATTTGAAGATGGATGTAGAGGTACAGAAGGGATCATAGAGATATGAAGGTAGGAGAGTTGTTTGAGGAGATTCCATATTTATTGTTGGCTTAGAGAAGAACAGCAGAGTTTTTGGCATAGCAGCAAAGAGTATGACTCTGCATATAATTTTACTTTCAACTAAAATTTGTTCTCTTGTTATTTAATGACTAGAATTGCTATGTGATGAGACTAGAACTGGCCCAACATGTACTATAATTGCTGATGTGCCTGTTCATCTGCAGATATTTAAGGATACCTGTCACGAGCCAGGTAGTATTGTAGGTACTAGGCCAGTGATGGCGAACCTTTTAGAAACTGAGAGCCCAAACTGCAACTGAAAACCCTCATTCTTACCGTAAAGTTCCACACTGCAATTAAACCTGAATACTCAGATATTGGGGTGATGCTGGGGAACATTGGCTCAAATGGCAACAGTGAGGGCCCTGTGTGCCTGCTGGGGCACACGTGCTGCAGGGTCTCCCCCTGCACCAGAGAGTGAGTCAGTGCAGCCCAAGATGCAGAGAGCCCTTTTCTCATCAAGTGTTATTCTTATTGGCAAGATGGCCAACCAGCAGACATGCCAGTGATGCTGGAGCTAGAAAGAAAAGTCAGAAGGAAGTGGAGGATAAGTAGGCCAGGAGATGCCTAATTTAGATGAGGGGGTCAGCAAAGAGGAGGGAGCAGAGGCTTAAGTGTAGCAAGCACTTGCATGCCACTGTGTGCACGACGCCACTGACACAAGAACATGCTTCATGCCTTCAAGGTCACGTGTCTAAGAAAAAATGAGAAGGGAAGAAAGTAAAAAGCAGCCGGGGGCTATATCCTATAACCCAGGAAAAAGACTGAGTTTTTTCAAGGAATATAACCACTAGGTTAGAGTGTATTCTTCTAAACCGGTACTATCAATGATTGTTGCCCTTAAAAGTTTATTTGCATGATGACGTTTGTTTACTTATTAAGAGATTTTGAAGATTTTGATGTGTATTCATTCTTATGAATACAGCCGCAGAATGTTTGTTTGCCGCGTGCCTGTTTCCCCTGCAGTTCGTTCTATTGGCTCCATCGCCCTCAGGAAGGCAGAAGACATTGACTTCAAATACCACTTTGACTTCTTCAGCGTGAACTTCAATGAGGAGCTGGTGGCACTGTACGGCGGAAGCCTCCAGAAGCAGACCAAGTTTGTGCACGAGTGCATCAAGACAATTCTCAAACTTTATAAGGTAAAAGGTCAACATGATGCAACCTAGTAGCATGTTTTTGTTAAGAAACCCCCTGTATTTTTTAAAATGCATGTATTTATATGGATATTAAGATATTTTAGGGCCAGGGATTTGGCTCAATGCTGGCACCTGCCTTGTAAGTACAAGGTCCTGAATTCGATCCCTAGTCTAAAAAAGAAGAAAATGGAAGACACTCACTATAGTTTAAATAACACATTTGTTAATATAACAAGTAGAATTAAGAGGGCACAGTTTAGCTTTTTTGAATTGATGTGTTGACTTCAGTGGATTTTTTCAAAACTAAATTGGACTTATAAGAAACCATCCTTCTAAATTCAGGAAAAACTTTTTCCAAACTTTCTATAAAAATTGAGACTGTGATGCAGTTCTTTTTTTTTTTTTTTTTTTCTGAGACAGGGTCTCACTTTGTAGTTCAGGCTGGTCCTGAGCTCACTATGTAGCCCAGGCAAGCCTCAAACTCAGTAATCCTCTTGCCTCTGCCTCCTGAGTGCCAGGATGACAAGCATGAGCCACCATACCAGGCATTGTGGTGTGTGGTACTGATTGCTGGTGGGCGTGAGTCACCACACCCAGTATTGTTCTTTGTGGTTACCAGGATCGAGCTCAGGAGTTTGCTAAGCAGGCACCAGAACCACTAAGCTAGATCCCTGGCCTGTGATGCATTTCTTAAATGATACCTGCCTCTACTACACGTAACTAAGCAGTGGCTTTAGGGTAGACTACTGCACAGGGGAGCAGTGGGCATTGGAAGCCCCTGCTTTTTGTGACCCATGTATTAGATGACATCTACCAGAGGGCTCAGCCCTGAGAGCACTGAGCTCCGCCATGGTCCTGCCTTTCTGTCTGCAAGCATCTTGGGGACTGCAAGTGAGTGGGTGGCAATCAAGCAGGGCGCAGTGATGTCACTGAGATGAAGGGGCAGAGAAGTGGAATTTGGGACAGCCTAGGTGGCTGCACTGGCCAGGACAGAAGAAGGAGGCAGCTGGGATTGGAGATGCGCATCCGTAGTCCCTAGTGTTCAGGAGGCTGAGACAGGAGGATTGTGAGTTCAAGGGCAGCCTGAGCTACATAGCAGATGTTATTTTAAAAGAAAATAAGGGAGGGCCAGATATTTAGCTCAGTAGTTCCGACACCTGCCTAGCAAGTGCAAGGTCCCTGGTTCAATCCCTATAACCACATACAACAATATCGGGTGTGGTGACTCATGCCCATCAACTATCAGTACCACACACCACAATGCCTGGCATGGTGGCTCACGCCTGTCATCCCAGTACTCGAGAGGCAGAGGCAGGAGGATTGCTGTGAGTTTGAGGCTTGCCTGGGCTACATAGTGGGCTCAGGGCCAGCCTGAACTACAAAGCAGGACCCTGTCTCAAAAAGAGAGAGAGATGAAAGTGTACTAGATAGGTGTAAATGAGATTGAAGATTACTAAGGAAGAGTTAGGTAGATTTGAACTTATAACAGTAAATACTAACTAGAATAAACCACAGATGATGCAGGACAGACCTGTGAGACAGTATTAATCAGTCAACACATAATTCAAACCCGAGTAAGAGAAGAGAAAAATAAGGGAAGAAAAATATTCAAAGAACTGATGGCTCCTAGGTTTTCAACCCAAAGATCTATTACAAACTCAGGAAAATCAGACCTTGGTATATCATAGTCAAGTTACTGAAGCCCAAAGTAAGGAGAAAATATTAAAAGCAATAGAGAAAAATCTAATTTACAGGGAAAAGGAATAGAAACCCTGATTCTCTTAAGATATAAAGAAAGCTAAAATGGAATAACCTCTTCAGGTCTTGGCAAAGGGGTGTGTGTATGTATATGGGGTGTTCTCAGCCTAACATGCATACTCAGCAATAATGTCCCTCAGAAGTGAGGGGAAAATAAAGGTACTAAAGTGTCAGAATAATACAAGCTGGTAGTTTTGTCACAGGAAGAAACAAGAAGATAGGAACTTAGGGAAACATGGTGGTAACTGCTGCAGACAAAATCGACCAGTGAGTGCTAAGGTTAGTGGATGGAAGTTTGAGGAGAAACTATAGCAAACCCTCAAGTTACGACCGGTGTGACATAGTAACAACTTGGGTTAATTAGGTTAATGAAAGATTCATCTGGTTCTTCATGTCTATGGCGTGTACCCAGCTAAACATTCAAATCTCAGCTGTACTGACATACAACTAACCTGCACCAACCACCCTCAGGAGCCTGTTGAGTTCATAAGTCAAGGGCCATTGTACAAGGGGAAAGAATAACTTTTTCATGTACAGAGCCTTTTCATGCACGTTATATTGCACATCTACTGGAGCACCATTTACAGAGGCCAAAATGTGGAAGCATCCTAAATATCTGCTGGTGGACAGCTGGATGCGTGGACAGAGAAAATGTGATGCGAGAATTCAATGGAATATTACCCAGTCTTTAAAAAGAATGAACCCTACCTCATGGGTGAATCTTGAGGACATTCTGCTGGGTGAAATGCAGTGGTGTAAAGGCTACATTGCTCAGCTTACATGAGTTGCTCAAAGTAAACCTACAGAACCAAAGACAGTAGTTTGGTAAGGGGCTAGCATAGGGAGAGAGAAGAGTAGCACATGTATGATGCTAAAGTTTTAGATGTGCAAGATATAAATTTTAGGGCTAGAGATTTAGCTCAGTGGTTATGGCACCTGCCCAGCAAGCCCAAGGTCCCTGGTTTGATCCCCTGGTAACCACATACAACAATACTGGGTGTGGTGGCTCATGCCTATCAGCAATCAGTACCACATACCACAAATGCTGGGCGTGGTAGCTCACACCTGTAATCCCAGCCCTTGGAAGGCAGAGGCAGGAGGATTGCTGAGTTTGATGCTTGCCTGGGCTACATAGTGAGCTCAGGGCCAGCCTGGACTACAAAGTGAGACCCTGTCTCCAAAAAAAAAAAAAAGATGTAAGTTCTAGAGGTATATGTAGTTTGATGTGAGCATAGATTTCATAGTAAGTATTCTTACTATGATTTTAAAAAACACAATCCAAAGGGAGGAAAGAACAAACAGCAGACAGAACAAAGAGGAAAATGGTAGAGTTAAAAATACATAAATAATGATGTTACTTCGAGTTGGATTCAGCATTTCAGCTAGAGGGCAGGTTTTGTGAGACGGTTATAAAAAGCAGTACCCGCACAACTGTGTGCTAAAATTGTCCTCTAGAGTCCAGAAAGCAAAGGGCACTTTAAATGTGGTTATCTTGATGGTTTAAAAAATAATAGGAAAAAAATACAAAACCAATCATACAAAAAGCAGTATGGCTAAATTAATATTAAATAAAGATTTCAGGGGAAAATATATTATCAAGGATAAAGAGGGACATTTCCTGAAAAAAAAAAGATCCTGACTGTGCATCTAAGCAGAGCTTCCAAGTACGTGCGGTAAAAAGTGACCTCACTGATGGAAACAGGTGACTCTACAGTTAGGGTCGGAGACTTCACACGGATACAGGAGATTTGGACATTGTCAGCCAGCTTCACTCTGTTTGGATTTGCAGAAAACTATGACCAACATTGTATTCGATTTTAAAATACCAATCAGTATCTTTCATCAATGTATCGTTGCTATAGATATGGAAAAACCACCTGACTGTTCAGTGTTCTTTCACGATTTGACACAGTAAAAGCACCTGAGCAGAGCAGGAGTCCACGCGAGCTTGGCAGTGAGCCAGGCAGAAACCCAGCCTCATAGGCCGTGGCTTATAGAGAATAAACATAGTAAATATGAAAAACACGCATAACTTTATGTGGTCAAAATGCCAGAGAAACAAGGCAGGAAGGGAGAGAGTAGTCAGAGGCAGAGACTTCAGTGTGAATAAGTGTGCCGGAAGCCCCCTTGGAGGAGCAGAGGACGGCGTGAGCAAGCAGGCCAGTTAGGGTAAAAGACCTGCACACGGACATGCACGCAGGAGGCAAGAGCCCCTGGAGCGGCGGCGTGAGGTGGCAGACACTGGAGGGAGATGGACAGATTGCAGAGACGTACAGGCAGTTTTAAGGATGTTGCTTTCTATTTGGAGTGATACGGGAAACTCGAGCGAGTTTTGGGTAGAGGAGTGGCACCCTTCCTTAGCAGTGTTGTTCTTGCTACTTTCGAGGATAAACTAAGAGACTGGAAGTGGAAGCAGAGGAAATGGCTGGGAGCTTCTCAGAGTGACTCAGGTGGCAGGAACTGAGCGTGAGGAATGGCCAGATGGCTGAAAGACTAAAGCTGCAAGGGCTGGAGATTTAGCTCAGTGGTTCTGGCGCCTGCCTAGCAAGAGCAAGGTCCCTGGTTCGATCCCCAGCAACCATATACAATAGTACCGGGTGCGGTGGCTCACGCCTGTCATCCCAGCATGGGGAGGCAGAGGCAGGAGGACTGCTGAGTTCGAGGCTTGCTGGGGCTACAGAGTGAGCTCAGGGTCAGCCTCAACTACAAAGCCAGACCCTGTCTCAAAAAAAGAAAAAAAGACTGAAGCAGCGAGACCTGCCTGCAGGTTAGAGTGGAGAAGAGAAGAGTTGCAGATGCCCAAAGGTATGAGCAGCTGGAGAGACAGAGTACTGTCCCAGGAGGGGGGAAGGGCGAGGGACCGCTTGGGAGAGCCAGAGGCTCACGGCCCGGCTCGGGATGCGCAGACTCTCCAAGGAGAGCTTAGTGTATGCAGAGCTCAAGGCTGAGCTCAGAGAGGAGGTGTGGTGTGGAGAGGGCTCCTTGGAGAGTGCCGGTGTGTGGGTGGACTTACAGCCACGAGACGGACAGGAGGACTGGCGGGGTTAACAGTGAGGGTGATAAGGCAGACCGTGTGGCCTTTGTACTGAAGGAGCTGCTGCAGGCGGAAGAGCTGGCGAGCTCAGAGGAGACGCAGGACTCCGCTGCCGGTGAAGACGGGAGCCGTTGTGCTGAGTGCTGCCTCGAGGCCCAGCAGGGCGAGGGCGGGAACTGATGGGTCCCTCTGGGACTCAGCAGGAGCCGTTCTGTGGCCCCTTGGGGGGAGCACCCGATGCGAATAGGTTAAAGGGTGTACGGGAATTAAGATGGTGGGGACGGCAAGGACTGTTTAGATCATGGTTTCTGAAGAATTTTGCTGTGAAGATATGTAGAGAGAAGTGTGATCACTGAGGGGAAGGTGACAGGGAAGAGGCAGTTGCTCAAGCTGGGCATGATGGCGTATGTCTATAGTCCCAGCACTCAGGAGGCTGAGGCAGGAGGATCGCAGTGACATTAAGTCCTGCCTGTGCTACATAGTGAGTTCAAAGCCAACCTGAACTTAGCAAGACCTTGTGTCAAAAAAGAGTTTTTATTTTTAAGGAAGAATGCAGTGTATTTATAGGTAAGAGTGATCTGGTATAGAAAGAAAAATGCTAATGCAAGAAAAACATGGAGAGAACTGCTGCAGTTCTGCACTTGAGAGCACTGAATAGGACAGGCTGCAGGCACAGGTGCAACACTCGGCTTTTGCGCGGACCAGCCGTGGTAACCCTGAGCAGCTCTGATGACGGACTGGGAAGAGCCACCACGTGCACCGTGTGGCTGTGTGGAGGCCGTGATTTATTTTAAGGACAGAATGCAAAGCAGAGGCAGCAAGGGGCCGTGGTGCATGGGGATGAGCGTGGAGGAGCCAGGTATAAACTGCAGAAGCCCTCCCGCAGAGCAGTGACCTTGGCATTACATTTCTGCTCCAGCCGTGTGGCATTTGTGAGACGCTGCGTGCCAGGGAGGCTTGCGAGAGACTCGGTCCCAAGGTTCTTACTGGAGACAAGGTGATGGCAAGGCTGTGCCCGAGTCTGCTGCTTGCGCCGACAGGTGCCATGAGCGCCCGACCCCTCGGGGCGTGGCGGGAGCCGCCTGGCTCTCACGTTCCAGCCCAGCGTTAGGTCTGTCCAGGAGGCCTGGCCCTGCTGTGTCCATCCTTTTCTGCACAAGGGACAGAGGGAAGGCCTGCGGAGCCAGTGTGGGGTGACAGCTGAACCCTGTAGCTTCTTACCTGAGAAGAGTAGTAGATTTTTTGAAAAGCAATATTGATTTAAAAACTTTTATAATCAGTAAATAAGTATTTGGAATGCTGGTTTATTTTTAATCCCAAAATCAGAGTAGAGAAATAATTCTCCAGTGTTTTTATTATGATACGAACCCTATTATGCTGTGATGATTTTTTCAATAGGGTCAAGAATTTGCTCCTAAGAGTGTGACAATCATTGGTCATTCTATGGGTGGCCTCATTGCAAGAGCATTACTTACACTGAAGAACTTCAGACAGGAGCTGATAAATCTTCTCCTCACACAAGCCACGCCACACGTTGCACCTGTGATGCCGCTGGACCGCTTCATTACAGGTACGTCTCGCTGAGCCCTGCTGGCCTCCATGCTGCTCAGGGGCAGCAGCCCAGCCCGTAGCACTTTCCTTCGGAGTGCCCGGCTGAGTCTGCGGGCGAAGCTGCTCAGTGGCACGCCAGCACCTCCAGCCGCGACCGTCCTTTGTGTTTTCCAGCTTAGACTCGTGATCGAAGTACTGTCCGCTTTCTCTTTGCAGGTGGTGGGAACATGGTTGATGCAGGTACTGGGGTTTTGACTGGTTATTCTACAGCACAACTCCTTCTCTCCTGAGATGTGAATGGGCTTTCTGTGCTTAACTCCTCGATACTTTATGGAAGACAAGCTTATATTTCATTAAAATAGTAACAGTGCCAGTGCTTTGTTTTTAAATAAATAGGTAAATTGCTAGAGTTGCTAATTATTATTTGAGCCTTTATATATTTTGAGTATTGCATCAAGGACTTTACCTGGTATATTACCAGACTCTCCATACTGCAGTCTTCTGAGGTAGATACCATTGGTAGGGAAAGTTCAAGATAAAGATTTTCTTCCTTTCCTTTCTTTCTTTTTTTTTAAAAATAGGTTCTCAAACTTGTGATCCTCTTGTCACAGCTTTCTGAGTAGCTGGGATTATAGGCTTGTCCCCCTGCCCCAGTTTAATAAGTTCTTGCTCAAAGTCATGTGGCCAGAAAGGAATACAACCAGTGTGTGACCATGGCACAGGGCCAGCAGGCCTGTGCTCGCTGTGTATGGATGGCCTCTTAACTGAGGGACGTCACTGCGACAGGTCTTAAGACTGGCACAGTGGGCCGGAGGGTTAGCTCAGTGGTTCTGGCGCCTGCCTCGCAAGCACAAGGACCTGAGTTCGATCCCCGGTAACCACATATAATGCTGGGCATGGAGACA